>VYZQ01044242.1:30448-52317 GCA_013400655.1 Mystacornis crossleyi
TGCGGTCGCGGCCGTCCCGGCTCCGCCGCCCCTCGCCCGGCCCCGGAAGGGCTGCGGCCGCCCGCCGCCGCTTCCTGCCCTCCCTCACGGCACAGGGAGGGATGGGAACGCTGCCTCCGCACCGTCTTCCGACACTTGGGTCTTTGCCCTGCCGAGTGTCCCCTTCCCCGCTGTAACATATCGTGTTCCCGAGCACTCAGCAGTCAACACTTCCTGCTCCTGCTCTGAACCGAAATAAATCCAAGCCGTGCTGAGCGCAAACCCGCCCCAAGCGGAAATTACCGGCGCGGTGCATCCTCAGACCTCGAGGATATTCATCTGATCTCGTTTAGGATTTACGGATCTTGCACGTGCGGCTGCTCTGCACTATTCAAGTGTAAACCAAAATACCCATGAAGCACATTGATTCTTAATCTAAAGCAGTGTTGGTTTGCTTTTTAATTTTTTTTTTTTTTAGTTAGTGTAAACAAAGACCGGTACTCCACATCCTTAAAAGTCTGCTTAAATTCAGCCAAAAGGAATATAGGCTACAGTCACTTTAGGATGATAAAATTATTTATTCTTACATTAGTTTATGTACACAGTAAAGACATTCGGCTAGAAAAATGCCTCTATTGTAGTAAGAGATATTCAAACAACTACTAACTATCAATAAATACATTAGAAACATACTGTATGCTGATGTAGAAATACCCTATGCTCTTTTGGTTACTTACCCAGTACAGTATTATTGAAAAGTTTTTTTGGTATTCTTCATGCAACATCAAAATTCTTCCTGACAATTCATGCTATACAACATTTTTTTTCTTTATTAGGAATGAGATGAAATTTAAAACCCTGTTTACAAGTAGTAAAAAATCACTGAAAATTTTAACATAAACCCCTCAATTTCTGTACTAAAAAAAAAGAATTTAAAGAAGGTTGTCTTTAAAAAAATTAATTTTCTCAACTAATTCTTTATAAAACAGGCAGTATTTCAAAAGGGATGTTTCCATCACCCAGGATGAATTTGTGCTTCAAAATTTTAAAAGGAATATTCATGGCAAAAACCTAATCCCAACCAGTAGGTAGAGGAGAGATTGCAGTATGAACTGCGTAAAACCAAACATGCTTTCAAAATCTGTCTAGGAAAACACTAAACACTTATCCACGTCACTATGCCATCACCTAGTCTAACAATCAGAAATGGAGTTTTAATAATACTTAGCTCTTTTCATGCTCAAACTTCTTCACAAACATTTAAATAGCCCTAACGCTTCTGCAAGTATTATTATCCCCATCTTACACTTGGGGTGGTGGAGGCGGAGAGGGCTGGGAATTTGCCAGGATACAGACCACATACATCCCTTTCATCTTGCCTCCCTTGCTTGGCTGAGTTCTTTATCACTTTCTGTATTTTACACTCGATGTACTGGAGAGTCCCAGGACACACAGGTGGTACAATCCCATCAGTTATTAGTGGTTATTATGCAAGTTGTGTCACTTTGAAAGTTACATGACAAATATTAAAGTAATAATCAACATGAAATCCAGGCTCAGGGTTGATGTCACAGAATGCCACACCACTGGCCAAACAAGCCTGCTCTTTCTGCAACCGAGTGTTACGCCCAATTCGTTCTGTTTTACAGCTGCAATGACTCTTAAGGTCAATGGTGGTGGTACACAAGAATAAAATTTGTTCTTCACAATCTGTCTCTGGGAACACAGAAAGCCCCTATGGTGGCTCAGTACATCTTGACATTGTAAACCAAAAAGCGACTTCTAGATCAAAACAAAGATTTCCACCATGTGCTAACCCACCATGAGGTACAGATTACTAAGGTCTCTTCCCCTCCACCCCTGAGTTGGAAAATACATGTTTCTGAATTATATCCCGAAAATCATTTGAGAAAGTAAATGTCTAGCAATAAGATTGCAGATACAAAATAAAGTATTTTGCCTTCATCTTAGTATCAATCCTTGAATTATTTAGTTGATATCAACAGGAAGGGCATTTTTCATTTTGCCATGTCTTTGCCCTGCTGAATTTTCTATCTTACACCTTTCAGTCTGTGCCCTGTTTTGATTTTTATCCTGCCTAGTTTACTCTTACTCTAAACCCAGCTTAGTTCTTGCTGTGTCTTGATAAGCTTTGAAGCAACGGATAATGCCATGGTGTTTCCCTAACTGACCTGTAAGAGATGAGAGATGCAAAATTCTGCCACTTGTAATAACAAAATGACTGAGTATGCAAAATCACATCCCTCTTACAGGTACCCAAAGGGCTTTAAAAAGGCACGTGTATTATTCTGTGTCACTTGTTCCTCAGGATTTGATCTTGGTGGTTTTAGTGCGTCTCCAATAAACCCTGTACAATGCACACATTGCCTTGCAGTATGGAAGGAATGTGGAAGAAAAATTAAGATCTTCAGACATCACAGTCAGCAGCTCTGTTATCCTTTAAAAAACACTAGAGCTGCACTGATTGTGAAAACTGGGTTCTTACAGCAACCTCACTCCCTAATCCATTTCCCCCCTTCTTCCCCAAACTTCTAGGAGAGAGGAAAAGTGCATGTTACATGAGCTACTCCCCAAGCTCTTCCTGCCTTTTGTAGAGCTGGTAGGCCAGAAAACATCTATTTTGCACAGATGTGGAAGCAAAAGAACAGGAGTTTTGCCCCTCTTCCAGCAGTGCAGCCAAGAGCTGGCAGGTTGGCCAAATGACCTGCCTCTGGCCGTGTCCTGAGAGGTGAGAAGCACCTGCAGCTTTTGGCTTCAGATGGGGACTGTGGATGTTTACCCCAAAGGAAACCAGTCCCAAGGCACTAGGCAGGAATGGAAAGGACACAAGAAAGTTGTTGTGACCTGGGGGTACCCTGTACAGCTGAAAAAGTAGGCTAAAAAAGTAAGAGGCATTGGCTCCTTCCTCTGGGCTTTCTGGAAAAACACAATTAAAACAAATAAAAAGATGCAAGATACTTGGCAAATGTTTTCCCTGCCTAACTGAAGCCATTCTCCCTGCTTCAAAAATCCAGGAGATGGAGGGATCAAGACACATTGATTCGAATTTGTAATGTTGAAATATTTCCACTGCAGACAGATGAAATGCACTTGTACATTTGGGCATGGCTTCACTTCTGTGTGAGGGAGAGGAGCCCACAGGCCTGCCTGGGCTCCAGGGAGTTTACTGGAGGAGTTTCATCTCCAAATGCCAGTCTGGTGATGGGATCCAAGCATTCTCCCCAGCCTGGATTGCACCAATCTGGATCGAATGCACGTCTGCGTCAAATTGGACTTCTAGCTGCCTTAAAAATGCAGTCTGGAAAAAAAGGGTAGAAAAGGAAAGGCCCGTGCTTTGGCAATTCACTATCTGTCGTGTAGTCCAAAGCTGTGAAACATTCTCAGTAGCTTGACTGGTGGCAATTTGCTATTGCAGGGCTGATGTTCACCACAAAAGCAGTTCCTCATGGTTACAGCAATCACACTAAGCGGGCACGCTTTTCACAATTCCTCCAGATCAGTTAAATCCACAACCACTTTCAAAAAGAGAGTGTCATCTCTGATGTAGGTGTTCTTTGTGTTCTCCAAGACCGCGTGCGGCACGAAGCGTGGACAGCCGGAGGCGATATTCATTTCTCCATCTGGCCTTTTGAAACTGCTGCTGTTGGGGTCAGCTCTAAAGACTTCCACGATGTGATTTTTTTTCCCACTTTGGTCCAAAAGCATAAGTGTAACTTTCTGCTTGAAAGGCCACAGCAGTAGCGAGTCAAACTCGCCCCTCATGACCACGAAGTAGAGGGAGATGTGCGTTCCCTTTCCCGAGCCGTCCCCGTTCAGGTAGGCTCTCGCACACAACCTGTACCCGCAGCGGCTGGTGTAGAAGGGCTGGCTGGCTATGGACAGCACACGGCCTTCCACCGCCTCTTTCTTCTTCATCTTGTAGTCCGTGATTTTCCAGATTAATTTCCCATTGTAGCACGTGCCTTCCAGAAGCTTAAATCGTTCTTCGTTTTTATTGAGCTGCGCTTTGTGAATATTGATCTGGAGATCATGTTTGCTGGACTGATCTTCCAAAACAACTGAGAGAAGGGGAGAAAAAACGTAGGAAAAAAGAAAGAGAAAGACATTTGGTAAAATAAAACTGTCAGAGCCCTGGATAAAACGAGCACCCAGACCCAAGCTGACAAAACTGACCTACCCAAGCCTGAGTACAAGCTATGAACTACAGCTGCTAACCTTTTAGAACTGTAATTGCAGCTGGTAGTTAAATAAGAAAAGCTGGCAACTATAAATCATGAATGCCTGAATAGCACTGTGGCCTCCATCACAGTGCATGAGCCAGACCAAGGCCAGCTCTGTGGCCCTGCAGTGCCACAGGAGTTCAGGAGACATTGTGCAGTAGGGAAAGGTGGGAGAACACAGCACACACCATCACAGTTTGGTCTCAGAACGCAAGTCCTTTCTAGTGAAGAGCTACAACTGACTGAGTGTAGCACCAGAGCCTCCACTTAGCCACCAGTAAATGAGCAAAAACCCCCCTACCTGTGCAGGAAAGTGCCAACGTACCCAAGCGCTGGTCGTACGTCTCCATCAGGGCAATCTTCTGTTTCACGTTTTCAATTGTGTCAAACAGGGGCCGCAGGTCTAATTTACTTGGCTGCTGGTTTGCCATCTGTATTAGCTGTTTCACTTGTGATTCCAGGCGTGCAGACTTATCCAGGTGACTGGCCAGAGCCTTCCCAGTTCATGCCATTTGAAGAGGGTGGGAAGTAGAGACAAGAGATATCTGTAAAACCAGCTATTTGCTTTGAATTAAGATAATGAAGTCTTTAGCATGTCAGCAGTATCAAGGCTATGATGCATTGAAAGTGCTCTGCTGGCTTAGGAATTTTTCCCAGTGCTCCTTCATGATTAACTCAGCACATTTACAGACTGAGAAACCATCCCTCATTCAGACCAATTCACACTGCATCACTTCTTCAACTCATTATTCAAATTTACACCTGCACATTTGCCATGGGCATCTGACCATGAGGATTTGTACAGTGCTTTTTGCCCAGATCACGTACCCAAACTTCTGTAGCAATTAAAATGAAAAGACAATACCGTATTGTAAAAAAATTAGAAGGTCTTGGGCAGATTTGTTACTGCTGTGCTATTAATGACAACTGTTACTGGAGAAACATATTTCAGGATGCAAGAAAGTAATTGGTAAAAAAGGTAAAATCAATGTCTCACCTGAGTGCTTACCATCAAGTTGCTATTGTTACCAAACAGTTGTGTATACTGTCTGAATTCTTTCTCACACTTCTTAATGGCATCTGCTAACTGCTGGATTTTAATCTCTTTACATTCCAGGCTCTTATACAGGTCAGATATCTACAGATGGAAAAATCAGAGTATAAACGCTAACGAACACCAAAACATACAACAAAGAAATTATAACATATGTGACTGTATAAGAGACAGTGGAAAAGTTTACAATGCAAATTCTCTAAGTGAGTTAGAGCACTCCTTAATTCACTATTCGTGGATAATCACTGGCAAGAACTGAATATAAGGTATCAGACTACTGAATAGATCTGTGTGGCTGCAGGTGCAAAGAGTGGCTCCTATGTCTCATTCCCATCATGATGATCCATTTGGCTCCACACTGGGACAATATATACTTACATACACATGTGCATGTGTGTTTCTGTGTGTATGTATATGCTTTTTTTCCTTTACTGAGGTCTAACCAGTAAAAGAGAAGAGTCAGTGAGGGATACACAATTCAAAACCAAGTTATAGCACTTGGGGGTGTTTATTTCTTGCATAAACAAGCAAAGACTAGGTCTACCATCAGCTTGGATGCATTGAGTTTAGCAGGACTGGGCCTACACCCAGTGATACCTGCTGGGAGCCAAAGAAGTGATCATGAGCGGAAAGGTGCTTGCAACTGGTTCTGCTGTCCTCCGTGCTGCCTCCACACAGAGCAGGTGACCTGGGCAGCTAAAGGCTGCTTTTTGGAGCAAGTCTGCTTTGGCCAGTCAATGAAACTTTAAAATACTTTATCTCTAAACCTCATATCCAGTGTAAAGCAGAGACTGAAAGCAAATGAGGTGAGCGATGGCAAGGAGCCTCCCACTGTGCCTGATGGAGAATGTGCGTGCCTGAGCACAGAGAGGTTTCCCCGTAATTGACTGACTTCACTAGAAGAGCTTATTCTGTCTTCTGAGGTGTGAAAAGACCATAAAAACAGTCTTTTAAAATGTAGCTGAGCTAAACCAGGCAACAAATGCAGACTCTCGTATCATCCTCTAACCAGTCAAGAACCGCTGAAGAGTGCTCATTAAATATGACTTACCTGTTCTTCCAACCGGGAGTTCTTGTCTAAAATCTGCAGCATGTGTTCCCTCAGGGCACTGTTTTCATGTTCAGCAAGTTTCCCTCTTTTAACCTTAGTGAGGCAGAGGGGAGAAGTGAAAGAATAAAATAAGATAAGCAGATTTTTGAAGCTGTCAGTAAAAACTTTATCGATGCAAACATTCAAAATGTCTCCTTTATGCCTTGAAAGTGAGGGAAGGGCAGTCCTGATTCTCTAGCACAGCATCTTAGCCAACAGCAGAAATGGTTGTGAAAGGACATAAATAGATTATTTTAATTAGTCTGATTGGTTTGGGAGACAAAGTCCAGTCCTGGTGCAGACAAAGATCTGTAAAACAGTACCTTTACGTGACAGCCGTACTGCTTATAGGGGCAGTCCACTTCTGCCTCGGGACACACAGCGTGGTGCTTTTCAATCTGCATGTATTAACAAAGAGGTTTGTGATTAAATAAATACTTGGTAATTTGAAGCACTGATAAAATCTAAATGCCTGCACAAAGGGTGAATAAAGGCCATTGTCATGACACCACCAATCACCTGAACAGGAAAATAAGTATTCAGAATCAATAAGCAAGCCAGCTACCATGCTGCAAAACCCCAATGGCTTGCAGTGACAGAATAATCCACTCAGAAGATGGGAGATATATCCCTTTTAGGATCAAACAAAGGAAACACTTAGAGCAATGAAATTTTATTGGCACAGGCCAATGTGGTCTGCAGCACTGCTTTCAGTTTTCATAAATGCGTGTGACCTGCTGAATTGCAGTATTTGAAAAAAAATAATAGTACCTCTTTTTTCAGAATTATTTGTGAACAGTTTTGGAGACAAGGCACAGGATAATCAGGACAGTCATTTTTCTCGTGATTCTGAAGAAAAGGGAACAGAATAAGGCAATGGTTTTCAATTTTGTAAAGTAGTGTATACAGAGGAAGCTATGCAAGAAGTAATCCCAAGCATACAAATGCAAGCCACATATCACCTTGTTATTCGTGAGAGAGTATTGGTATTATTTAAAGCACATTTATTATACTTTCTCCTTCAGCTACTCAGCCAAATTTTGTTTCAGGTGTCAAGTGACATTGCAATGCTGGAAACTTTTCCCTCAATATCAAGGGGAAACGGGTGCTATGGATTCCTGGGAATGCTTCATAATCTTACCTTTATGTTAATTAACACCACATATGTATTACAGTATTGGCACATCTCTTCTCGGAATTTACAGTGCTGGCTCAAGTGCTCTTTCAAGTCTTTGCGGAGAATTTGATCCCGACATCCATCATTAGTGCATTGCATGTTTTCAAACAAACACTGCTGGAGATGCTCCTGCAACACACACCAGCAGATTAAATGCCAAATGGTCAGTGTGACCTGGCACGTTTCCTGGAATCAACAATCACCTAAGCATTCAGAATATGGATGGACACTGTGATTTACTAAGGCTACATAAAGCAAATGATTATTATTAAACAAAACCCCTAAGGCAAAGCTGGAACAAGCTAACAGCCGTAATATGTGCCACTTACAGTGTATGGTTGTCATAATCTTTGTACTTAAACCACATTGCTACAAAAACTCTGAAGACAATCACAGGAATTTAGCTGATCATAAATACACAGAGCTGTCATGAAAATCAAAGGCTTCAAAACTTGATCAAGCAAACCAACCTGATATCGTCCCAGAATTACTTTTGAATTGCAGTCAGGAAAGTTTTTGCAGAACACATGCAAGTTGAGAACTTCTCTTTTACAGCAGTTGTCTTTGAATACCTGTAAAGGAATCAAACCAGCCTTAATATGCAGACACATGGGATGTTATAAATAATATAAAAGAACAAAACATCACTACAGATCTTCTGGGTGTTCAAGTGTAGACTCCATAATTGTGAGATGGCTCCTGATAATTCATGTTGAAAATTTGTATTAAAACTATAAATTAAACAATTTATGAAATTTGTAGTAAGCGTAGGGATTTTTTTCCCCCACGTAGTTATTCCACAGATGCTGATCCATCCCACAGCCAGCAGGACTAGTAGCACAGGAGCTATATAACCACTGCCAGAGCCTGCCGGTATCTAGAAGAAAGCAGCTGGAGCTAACAGGCCCCAAAGGTCAAATCACCTCTGTGCATGCTCCACTATGTTCAAGCAGTGCCTTTGGGATGGAGGTGATGCTGAGATATCCCTTCTGTCACCTCTGGGAAGCAGCACCGTTCTCAACTTTGTATGCAGAAGCAAATGAAGCCCCCAGAGCAAACTCTCAGTCTTATTTAGAGATCTTCCCATATTGTTGTCATCAAAATTTGCAAGTAGAAGGTGGCAAATGAAAAACAAAAATCTCGTGGGCAGTCTGATTACAATTTCCTATCAGGAGTAGGAGAGAGAGGAAGGAGACATTTGATTTCCCTGGAAAATTTCTGGCAGGACCAAGTATATGGTATACTTTCAAGCCTTGGAATATAAATAAGGACAAATGAATCCACTGTAAAACAAAACAACCAAAACCAACAATAGCTTGCAAAATAAAAAGGATGAACTTCTCTTTTTCTCTAAAAGTTACCCAGAAGTAAATTAAGTCTTCAGGGCTAATGAGATCTAATGGAGATAGTCAAGACAGCAAATTACAGCCAAGTGAAAACAAAGACAATCGGAGAAACAAGATATCCCAGCAAGATAGGGCATTAAAAAAGCAAGTCAATAAAATCTCGTAAAAAACCAGACATCTGGTGACTTGGGAGGATTTAAAGCTTTGTGAAATTCTTCAACACTTTACTGGAAATACAGAAGACTAAAATGAAATAACTTTAGAACATGAGATATAAAATGAAGCTTTAGCTAGACAGCCATAATTCCTTTCTGGGAGAGCATCACTGAGTACACTGCTTCCTTTAGCATCATTTCAGAGACAGAAAAACTGCTCTGCTCTGAGGACTAAAAGCCACTTTGTTCTCAGCTGTCTCACCTTTCCCATGTAAATGCTGACTGTGGAAATAAGGCTATAGCCACTTACCTCATGCATTTTTATTGTTTCTTTGTCGACAGGACAGGTGGGTACTGCATTTAACTCTCTAGATCAAAAGAAGAGTTGTGTTAATCCACAGGAAATTCAACTTATTTTATGAAATTGGGCTATGCTATAATCTGACTCTGACAGAAGTCAGCAGTAGAGACCATAAAAACAAAAGAAAATCCTTTAAAAACACTTTCATCTGGCACAGCCAAATGCTGCCCACAGCTCAAAGAGGACATAAAGCAGCAACCGTGAATATGTCACAGAAAGCAGAGTTTGTCCTAAGAGACTTCAGTGGTAAAAACCACAAAATGTTTTTAATTAAGAGGACTTTGTTACTCTCTTGCCATCTGCAGCTCACAAATGTCATATCTCAAAAAATCCCATTGTGTGCTTTAAACCCAGCCTTTGCCTAGAAGCAGCAGTGCCCTCCTTGCTATACCAGTAAAAGAAGATCTAATGACTCCTTTCTTAAAAAGCCTCCAGAAATCCTGTAATAGGGTGCAGGAAAACATTCACTGAGGCAGTGCAAAAGGGAGGCAACCCAGAGACAAAGCAGCAAACATGAAGCATCTAAAATTCAGAGAAGGTAATTAGTAACATCCATCCACATAAAGAGGCTCCTCTGCAGCCTTTTCAGGCAAAATCCCGCCCTCCGGTACACCAAACAGTCTATAAGGTATTCCCAGACAGGTCTGGGGGTACACTCATTTGTACCAAGCAGAGGGATGCCAGCAGCCTTGTGATCCAACTGCAGTATCAGGTAATGTTAACCTCAGTTTTATAATTCTGCTAAATTTGGAGGAATTATGCAGAAGCAAATGAACACAGCCTAATCAAACCACTGTGAGACTTCAATGCAGCAAATTCCTCTGAAGAGCACAGTGGCAGGCAGACAGGCCACAGCAGCCTCTCACACAGCACTGCATCAGCTTACATCAACAGTTTCTTTACGCTGTCTTCCCTGTGGTTCACCAGTGCTGGGCAAGGTCTTTAGAGACACCTCTAAAACACTGAGCACGCAGTCACGGGGTTCAACACAGTCCTTCCACTGACTCCTTCAGCCTCTTACTGGGTCGCTAATATTATTATGGCGCTCACTGCTCATTTATAGATGACAAGGGCTGTGTTTTTTAGGAAAGGGAACCAGGGGAGCTTGCGGATACGAGCGGAGTCTGCTCTCACCTCAGAGCAAGAATGCACTGCTGGCAGAAGCGGTGGCCGCATCCCGTCTGGTGGGGGTTGCGCAGGACCAGGTGGCAGTAGGCGCACTTGTAGCGCTCCTCCAGGCTTTCCACAAACCTGTAGTCGGCGTTGGGCTCGAAGTCCAGGGAGTTGGTGCTGGCGGAGTTCTGGCGCGTGAAGATGCCCGAGAGAGCAGCGGGTTCGTCGCGGGCCATGGGAGCTGCACTGGGAAGCGAAGCAGACACAGGGAGAAGCTCTTCAAATACTCCCTGGCAGCCACTCGGCCTCGACTACCGCTTGCAGCAGGCTGCTGCTGGCAGGAGGGCTCTCATCTGCAGGGGGGAGACAGGTTTCAGAGAGAAACGTGGTGCCAGCTATGGAAGAACAACAAAACACTCACAGAACCACAAAATGAAGATTACACAACAAGCATCAAAGCACACTTCTTTGCAAAAGAGATTCACAATCTGAAAATTATTCCACAGAGTTGAGATTTTTATGGCTTGGTTGGGTTTTGATTTTTTAAAATTTTCTTGCAGCAGTTCTTAGTCTCAAAAAACTACAAGAGTCACAGGCACGGCTGGGGAAAGCAGAGGCCAAGTCTTGGCCTTAATGTTCCCCAGGAAAGTCTCCACTTAAAGCAGAGCCCACCCACATGAATTTACAAGTTCACTGCACCGGTTTCAGCAGGAGATGGCTTTGTGGTTCACAGCAAGGAACGTACCAAAAAAAAAAAAAGGCTGTAGGGGGATTTTACCTTCAGTTTAGGTGTTACAGGAGTTGAAGCCTCTTAATGTGACATCTTTCTTTTTCCTGTTGATCATTCATTTATAGCAGTATACTCTTATTTCACTTAATTATGTGCAAGTTTTTGGCTATATTAATTATGTCTGAAAGAAGTGGTGGAAAAAAAAGAAAGAAAAGCAAGGCTGCAATCAGAAGTGTGACGTAAGTTTTTCTTTCAACCAACCATAACTCATACACAGCATAGGAATGCAACATTAATTTTCCAGTAGGAAAAACCATCAACATTTGTTCCAAGCCCTAAGTCACAAACCTTGAGATTTGCCACCAGTCCCTCAGTTGTTGTTTGCAGTTGGGTTTTTTTTGCAAGTAGCTCAAGGCCTAGAGCCACTCTGGTTGGCATTTCTTGCAGCTTTGCACTCCGAAGACGTTTTCCTTACAGGATTGCACAAGAGCACAACACACTTGGGCCCCCAGATCATTTAATGAGGGAAGCGCTCAGTTTTATAGTTGTGCTGTGGGATGCTATTTCTCCTCTGTGTGCACCACCTGCCCTGTCAGTCACTGGAGTCACTCTTACTGGCATCAGCACCTCTCTGAGAGCTCTCACTCATCTCCTGTAAGGTCACCGAGGGCATTTGCTGCTTTTGGAAGGAAGCAGGGCCAGCACATCACCATTAACAATCTTGTGTCTGGCATGAAACAGTGTGCCTAGCACTGACACTCCACCCTCCCTCCCTGGCCCACGAAAACAGCAATTAGTGAGCTGCCACAGAGCACCTCGGGCTTCAGAGAGCAACATCCATTTTCCTTTCTGCTTTAACAATCCATACTGGGCGAGGAAATCCTGTGGACAGATAATGTGCCTGATTCAAAAACGCACCAAAGCACTTAACCAATTAAAACATATTCCACAGCCAACATTTAAGTGCTCCTGTAACTCAGCACCCTCTTTAGTGGTTGTACACAGTATTCACCTCCCCAGCTTGTGGGAGTCTCCCTGCCTTTCACCAGGCTGAATGTCTGACATACTCCAGTACATCTGATCATCTAACACCGGTAGCTCTCAGGAATATGAGCCGTAATCATGAAGACTTATTATTCCAGCAGGAGTTTGCAAATTACCCTGTTTGGTCCCTCCAAATGACAGCCTTCTGCTTCAAACCAGACATTGTTGTTCATTTGCTCCTTTCATTTTTAAGCTGCTGGCCTTTTCTTTCCTGAAAATGGGGTTCCTGGTTCCCTGACACCTAATAAGGAGCAATTCTGTTTTTCTCACATCAACCAGAGATGCCAAAATGCAGCCTGAGGGATTACCAGTCTCATGTCTGGGCTGCCTCGGTAGCAGATGCCAGCAGCAGAGTGTGCCTGCTGCTTCTAAGGCAGATGGAAAGCTGTCACCATTAATTTCCAGAGCATGGACCACCTACAGGATGAACTGCCTAAGAACTCACTCTGCCATCGGTCGGTGACAACCCTGAAACAAGTTTCCTTCCTCTCTCTTATTACTGCGCTCTCTCCCATTTACTTGGCATCCAATTTCCCCAGTCCTATTATGCTCCAGCACTTACATCATCTGATGGTATGGTTCAGCAAGCTACTGTGTAAAAACACACTAAAATAAAACCAGCAACAACAACAACAAAAAATTCTGTGTTTCACCAATTCTGCCTTTAGGGATCTTCCTTAACTCCAGAAACTCCAGCTGGGGTGAGATGTTTTAGGCAAAAAAGTTATGGGACACATTAAAAAGAAACACAGTCAGCAGCCCAAAATCAGAACCATCCAGAAACTCCTCCAGAGCTCTCATTGCTCATTAAATCAACGAAAATCACTCCCATTTCTTTCTGCAAGGAGCACGCTGCTGTGGTACACCACCTTCCAAGCTCTCTTACCGAAATGAGAGCTTGTATCTCCTTAAACACTCTGAAAATGCACCCCACCCAGATCCCACTCCTAAAAATGGAGGCTCTTGGCATTTCCTTGAAAGCACCTCCTCCACCTCAGCCTCGCTCAGGATGGTATTGCACAGCTGAGGACACCTCAGGGCACAGGAAAGAGCACCGCAGGTGAAAGGGGAGGCTGCCTGCTCAGAGGGCAGAGCAGAAACCTCTCGGTGCCCAGAAGATCAGGGAGATCACTGCTGCTGCCAGCCTTGCAGGAGCTTTGCTGCAGGGTTTGCAGCTGTTCTGCTGGAAGAAATGGGCTGCCCTGGGAGGGGGCCTGTGGATGGCAGTGCTTTGCCCAAGCTGGAGAGGTGCCCGTGTGAATCAGCTGAGGAGACTCAGAGGAGCTGAGAAACAGCAGCCCTGTGCCAGCCGTACTGCCAGCCAGCACTCGGTGGGATGCGATCCAAACCATCCCAGGCAGCGTGTAATTCCCATCCCAGTACTCACCAGTGACTCAGGGCGGATTGCAGCAGCTTTGCTCCCACTTCTGGCTTTGCTCCACGCATGGGCTCTCTGAACTGAAACCAAAGGGAAACTGTCAGGGGAAAAAGAGCTTTTTTGTGACAGTGAGAGCACCCCAGGGTTATCTGAATCAATTTCCTGCTTACGCTGATGCCTGGCCAGCGTAGGTAGGGGCTGAGGTAGCTTTCACTTCTTCCTTCTCACAGCTTCCAGCAAGGGGAAGGTGTCCTGCCTTGGTGTATGCTGCAATTTTCAGCACACGTGCAAACTGTAATGCTGGTTTAAAATAGCAGAGAGCAGCGGGCTCATGCTGCATAATGATGCTCTTGTGGCAGACAGTGAATGCTGTAAAGGGATTTTCACTGCAACTCCACTGCAACAGCACACACACAAAAATGCCCAATCTATGGAGACTGAAAATCTACACATTAAAAAAAAAAAAAGGATTTCCCTATACTGAAATAAATAGAATTAATTCTGCCCACACATAAAAAAAAGTGGTATGAATCACTAGAGGCTAAGCCCAAGTCCTATAAACAGCTACCAATGGGTGGGAGCTCAAAGGCAGTGCAGTACAAAGAGCTCCCAGCTGCACCTTCCCACCCCTTCAGCATCCCAGCCCTGCCTGCACCACTAGCTGCACAAGCAAAATGCTTCTGGAACAACTCTTTCTATGCAGATGCTTTAACCTCACTGGAAATAATCCAAGTGGGAGAATTTTCATAAGAAAAATAAACTTTATAAATTGTGAGCTATCCTGTTTCAACTACCACCACACCAAACTGAGCCCAAACATTTTCCATTAAAATGTTCCACGCTTAGAATTGCTTATTGTTCAGAAACTGAGCAGAACACAACAATAAGGAGAAACATCAGCACTGGCATGACTTACAACAATACTTACAACAACAATTGCATCAACATTTTAAAGCCATGTTCAAACAGCTTCCTTCCAGCACTGCTGCTCTCTATCTTCAGCACCAGCAGTCAGAATGACACAGGCTATGTGGAACCCTGATATCATATTTAACTACTGTGGACAGATTAACTTCTAGCCACAAAAACATACTTTCTGCACACAGGAAAAACCATTCCCTATGATGTGGTTGCTCTTTTTAAAGAGAATATGTTTTTCCTGTTTTCTCTCACATGAAGCCAAGCCCCCCTGAAAGGTTAGCACTTTACCCCATGAGCTGTGAGTGCACCATTACAGCCAAAACCTCCAGGACAGCACAACCAGGCACAGGCACTGGGTGCCACCATGTCTCAGACTGAGAAAAGAAAATACCCAGGTTGTTATTGCAGATTTGATCATCACACATGGACAAGAAGACAGGATTCTTGGTCCTGCCACCCAGCAAGTGGGGCTGAGAGCCTGGCTTCTGCCAGGTTCACTGCATGAGGGAAGGGTGGTGCTCAGCCATCCTCCAGGACTGGGATATCCCCAGTAAAAAGCACCTTGATTTCTTCCTCGCTTACCTGCTTCCATGCCGTACATACAACAGGGCACAGAAAAAAGGTTATGCACCTACCTTTCTGTAGCTCTAGTTCAACTCTATTGCTTTGCCCTAAGACACTTGTAGGGTGAAGTCGTAGAAGATGTTCTGTCCCTCCCTCTAAAATTATCTACCTTTTATGGTAGATCAGAACTGTCTTAGTCACAGTGGGAAAAGTTTTGCCAAATTTAGAGGTCTTAAGATCAAGTCGCTTCATTGGGAGCTGACAGGCAGAAACAGGATGGAGGGAAACAGATCTTGTATTAATCCTCTCCAAGCTGCGTTAGAAACTATTAAACTTATAAACAGATTAGCTGCCTCCAGTACTTTTGAATTAAAATAACAAAGTTGTATGATTTACTACTCTAAGCCTCTCCAAAACCCCACTATTTTGGGGACAAGAAATATATGCCCCAACTCGACACACAGAGTAGAAGAGCTAACAGTTTGCTAAAGAATAACTAGAAGTATCTATACAGTTTGAGATACACATTTAAGATACAGCAAGTTATATGGAGTCATGTGAAAACAGGAGATGATGACATCTGACATCACTGGGGGATCATCCTTGTCCCTTCCAGCCCAGGAGGAGTTAGAACATTTTGACTGCTGACAACAAAACACACTTGCAGAGTCCCCATGTGGGGGAAGGACCCCTGGTTGCATCGTGTGTGTCCCTCCAGCACAGAGGCTGAAGAGGGAAAGGATTCCCTACTGCACCAACACAGACCCACTGCTGAACTCAGGGCTCTCTCCCACTTCACCTAGCAGCAAGTGAACCTCAGGAGCTACTCTGCTGTTGTCCTGATCACTTAAAAGCTGCAGTGCAGGGACCAGCTGGTACCCAGGACAGAGTATTTCTAACAGCAACAATTTCCTACTGGATATGTCCCCAAGCCCCCACAGGGAGGGTTGCTGCAAAGGACAGCAGAATAAACATTTTCTTCTGTTTATAGACACCACCATCCTATGGCAGTTCCAACTGTAATATTAGCTCATCCTCGAGGCACAGTAAAACCTTACTAAGCAAGCATCAGTTTGCTCATCTCCATAGGCAAATTTTCACTAAGCAGAGTAAGACAGTAGGGTTTCTTTTGCATAGAGGCACAGTCAAGCATTACAATAAATTCCTGTAAGACTAGACTTCATCAGGTTTTTAAGACACAGATTACAACACAGATAGCATTTAAAAAAAATTTTTAAAATACACTCTTGCCGCTAATGAAGTGTGTCTGGTGCTGAAGCAGCTTTGATTTTACAGCCAGTTTACTTATTTGCTACATCTACTGTTTTCCCTGAAGGTTCTAAAAATAATTAATTAATTAATTCTGCAGTATCAAGAAATCTATTTCTAATCAACACAATATTGTCACACCTTAAAATAACCTCATTCACAGCTGGAAAATAACCTTGTTGCCATCACTTCTGTGGCAATCCCTGAATGTTTTATCACCTTCCCAAGCACCAACAGAAATCTCAGTAAGAAGGCTCTGCCACTCACCCCTATGACACCGTGGCACTACTTTGCCAGTTCAGGGAGTGAACTTGGTTCCCGAGATGTTTTTGGGTCTGCAGCCTTCCCCCAATCCCTGTGTGCCAACCCCCTGAATAGCCCTTCAGAAATGAGAAAAAATTCTGGCAAAGTTAAGCTCCTGCCAGCATGAACAAGACATTTTGGTAAAGCCATACCTGCAAACTGTAGCTGGCCTTCAATGGGGAGAAAATGAGAGAGAGACAGAGAGATAGAGTGCACCAGCATGAGCTTTGTGGTTAACACAGCAGCACAAGCATTTTAAAACAGCAAGGGAGTGGAAATCCCCCAGAGTAGCTTTGAAAAGATCATGTATAAAAATGTTTTAGAAGTGCTAGGATAAAAGGCAAGCCACTGAAAAGTATTTTGCCTTACTGCAATGATGTAGGGACTGCAGATTTTACCATCTGGAGCAACACAAGGTTACCAAGGACGTCTCTCACAGTTGGAATCCAAGATACAGAGTAGTTTTCACCTTCCACAAAACTGGTGAGTGATATGATCAAAGGAAAAGTACAAGGGCAGCAGGAAACAGACAAGGACATAAGAAAAACACAGGTCCAATTCTGTGCATCCCACCACAGCAGCCTCGGCAAAGCCGGGTGAACCCACCCATTGCAGGAAGCAAAGCGGTGGCTCACAGAGGAAGCAGCACTGGCTCGGTCACATCAGCTCGTGCCACAGGCTGCAGAGGCATGTCACATTTAAACAGGACTCTCAAGCTGCAGTAAAATCCATTTTAAGAAAATAAACATTTTATTTGGTTTTGTAATAACTTAAGTGGCCATAAACCCTAATGGTTTTGTAGTCTGAACTTAATTGTGCCCACAGGATTCTTGGCAGCCTTCATCTCCCTCTTTCTGCATCAGCCTCCCTCCTCGGTCCAAAGTGTGCTGCCCTCGTGGCAGTGCCTTAGGCTCCATCTCTATCCCCACTCTTTCTCTCTTTACCTCTGCCCTCTTCCTTTGCTTTCTGGTCTCTTGTTTTCATTTTTTTTTCTTTCTTTCCTAAAGTAACATACCATATTTTCTCTGAAAGCAATAATTTTAAAGTCTCCTGTTATTTAAAAGACTAATTTTCCAAAGAAATTTTCTATTCTCTTTTGTACTTAATGCAACACATACCCTCTTTCATCTTTTCCCTTTAACTGAACTTGCTCCCAGAGCATTTCTAACCTATTTCTATTTCCATCTCACCTCCCAGGAGGTATCTCAACCTACTCCATGTTTTCCTGAACCTTCCATGAAGCGCTGGAACAGACAAATCATTGCATCATGAAGTTAGTGGCAAAGGGAAAGGCACCAATTTGCAGGCATGCTGCTTCTTTACGGGATCAATTAAATTGATTTGAGTTGCATTTCTCAGCACAGCCTAAGCTCACTTCTACAGGGTATGTGGAAGGAAGAGGAAACGTTTTAACCCAGAAGGTATCCTTTCATCCCTGCCATCAGAACCTGTCCCCAGGTTGCTTCCTGGTCAGGCTGTAGACTCTACACCACCCCTGACCAGGCTGACACCAGAACAGCACAACAGCTTCTACACAGGCTTTCCTTGAGCCTGGCAGCTCTGAAGGAAGGATACATCCAGCTGGATTTGTCGGGAGCAGGCAGTGCTGCAGAAAGTGTAGTGCTCTACAAGCACAGCTCCAGGAAGTGCCATCTGCTTCTGGGAAGCTTTGGGGAAAACCCCAAATGGAGAAGTTGAGTGGGAGCAGGATCTTAATTTCAAACGGTTTGACTCTGCAGATGAGTAGAGAGCAGCAGGCCAGTGTTATTGTTCGTGATCAGCCCTTGACCTCCTCCAGCACCAAGCGCAGTGCTGAAACCCTGAGTTTCAAGCAAACTCAAGGGGATGAACTTGAGAGAAAAGACAGACAGGAACAGCCTTTAGGAAACAGAATGAAGGGAAAGAAAGAGATAGAAAAACAAAATAAACAAAAGTTACTGAACAAAGAGTAACAGCAAGGGACAGAGCAAGACAACTAACAGGCTTTAATTTTTTATCTTGTAGTGTACTGAAGCCAAAGTGACCCCTTGCTTACCCTAACAAATAATTGGGTATTACAAACTTTGAAGAACCAGGTCTCTGGGGCTTTCAAATTCATGTTTCTTTCTCTGCCCTGTGGGGACACACTATTCAGGACTTCAGCTGATTTGACCATTCAGTTGATTTGGCCATGAATATCTACTTAAGGCACAAGATATTCTTTTATTTAATCTTCTACAGCCAGATCCTTTGACTCAGTCTTAATAAAGAACTTTACCATCATCTATACAGAAATCTATGAATCAACTCAGTGGTTATTCATCTGAATTACTAGGAGGAGCTCAAATTTTTTAACACATACACGTGTCTGATGACACAGACACATTTTTCTAGCCACAGCTGTCACTGAGAATATAACTGCTAATGTAAAAACCCAGATGCTGTCAGGGACCCCATGAACTTGCTGTTGGGAAAGTGGTGACAGCAAAGATTGTCACCATTTTCTTTTCTTTAAAGAATAAAAATGAACAGGAGAAAGGATGTGTTCTTAAAAAGTCCCTCCCATGAGGACAGGCTGGAGATCTACAGAGGTGAGAACCATGAGCAATGCTTTCCCATGGCCCCTTCTCCAAAAGCAGTGGGCAGTGGAAAGCTGCGCTGCTGTGCCTGAGCATGCAGCCACAGCACTTTTTTGTTTCTTTCATAGGGCCACATTCCAGTTTCAAGCACATGGATATAGCAGACAAGACTGTGAACCATATGACCATATGGTCTGGCCATTTCATGTCTCACAGTCCCTGCTTTGGGAAAAAACTGCTTTGCAGATGGTTCCTAACCCTGAGGTTTGGTTAGTCACTAGGTGGCTTTGCGTAATACTAATAAGTAATGTTTATATTTTGATACAATCTTCTGCCAAGTAAGTTCACAGCAATATACTTACTCTTACAGAATCCCTGTATGCAAACGTCAGTACGCACAAAAACTTGCTTTATCAGTCCCACTCCCAGACACAAACGTGCTTAACTACAGAGCACTCTGGGCAATCCCATATCAAAACCACTGTGGTTTAGGTGCAGACAGTTTCTCACACACTTGTGTATTTGTTGCAATATCGAGCAGGGGAAACTGGAAATTTCTGCAACATTTTTGTTAACAATGCAGCATGACTCAAGTTTCCTCGCTTTCCCGAGCCCAGCCACACACCATGGTAAAGAGGTTAACTTCTTTCCTGGGCTGAGGGAAGAGAGTGGAACAACTGCACATTGGAACTGATAAGGGACTGATGAGTAACAGTGTGATCATTAACCCTTCACAGTTGGTGCCAAGAAACTTGGACAGAAAACCCCAGAAAGCAAAAGAAGAGGTTCTGAAACCCTCCCCTCAGGGCCCCCTAAGGTTCTGAAATCCTCACCCCAAGGGCACACTGGCTGTAAGGTGTCCCACGCAGCTAGCTGGGATCCTGCAGCAGCACCCTCAGGCTGCCACACTACTCTGGGCAGGCAACGCTCCCAAGATCGAAATATCTGCGAGACAACAGAAACTACCTGAATTCCTGCAGCCACAACCGCCTCCACAGGATCAGGGGACCAAGAAAAGTTACAACTCACACAGACTGCCTGAAAAGCCAGAAGAAGGAACACCTCTCCCTAGCCAGATGATTCCTGATGATAAGTGATGCCTATTTATGCAAAATCATCAAAGGCTCAGACAAAGAACAGAAGAAGACAGAGGACTACAGGATAACTTAAAGGTGGGCACAAATAAAGTCCAGGAGATGAAGCACCTGACAAGTGTGCACCTGCCCACTGAAGGGATTTTGCAAAGTGACCCAAGCAATATGAGGTACAGAATGAAGAGCTCCTGACCTGTCCCATAGCTTTAACAGCTGTGTAAGAACTGCTCCTGCCTTAGGGAGCCTGCATGGTGAAATAAAGAACTCTCTGGTTTCTGCCTTCTTAAATTCCTTTGGTCCAAGTCTACAGCAGCAGCTTTCTAGCTTTAAAATCTTGTCCCATCCTGGTTGTGATTCCTTACACTCTCTAAACTTCATAAATACCCTGTGAGCACCACAAGCTTTTCTTTCTGCCTTTATGAAGTTACCCTGAATCTTATCTTTCAGCAGCTTACACCTCTTCAGTTTCTAACCCTAAAGTTTCCTGCCAGCTACTCACAGATGTGCCCCATTGCTGCAGACCATCTTCCTGCACAGGCTGAACTCTCAGCCTCTCCTCTGATATCTGGGCTCTGGATGATGACCAGCCCCGGGGTAGCATGATGACCCCAGGCTTGCCTCACAGCCCTTCTGCACAGCCCCTGTGTTCCAACCTGACACAACCAGACCCTGTTCCGCTCAGCTCCATAGCCTTAATCTCTCTCTCTCAGGCTTTAAGTGCTAGATCTTCACAATACCTCACCAGCTTCTCCTGCTTCATGTCTCTGTATCACATTAACACAAATAAAACTGTTTTCCATCACCATCATCCTCTGGTTTTCACAGAATCAAGGGTTTGCGCTGGAAGGGACCTTAAAGATCATCTTGTTCCAAGCACCTGGCCATGGGCAGGGACACCGTCCACTAAACCAGATTGTTCAAAGCCCCATCCAGCCTTGAATAGTTCCAGGAAAGGGGAAAACACTTCCAGGAGCAGGGGAAAACATTCATTTCCAAACACTTCTCTCGAAATGTAATATTTTACTCATTTATCCACCCTGCGTGCTGCCACAGGGATCATTTTTTTAAACCACAGCTACAACCACATCACCTCTCACCATCCCTCCACTTTGCCACTGCACCAAAACCTCTTCACTTTCAAAGCCTGTTCTAGTCTCCCTCCACTTGCCCCTGCATCGCCTCCAATGATATAAAGGTTTCCTCTCTGTCCAAGCAATGATAATGGGCTCCACTCCAATGCCTCCTTGTTAAGTATTTGAGCAGGTGTATGCTGGGAGGGCAGATTTTTTTTTTGAGAGAGAGAGATATTAGCAGGCTGTTCTACTTCAAATCTCTTCTTCAAGATCTCCTTTGCCAAGCAGCTGGGAACAACTGGCTTCTGACTATCGCAGAGATCCAGAGGGTCGCACCACCTCCTATTGCTCCCGCCCGCAGGCACGTCCCTCCCTCCTGACTTGAACTATAAACTCCCTTCTTCCGGGGGTGGTGGGGG
>VYZQ01044242.1:53682-65137 GCA_013400655.1 Mystacornis crossleyi
CGGCGAGGACGCGCTACTGCCGCCGCCCCCGGCCGCCGCCGCCACCCCCGCGGGCCGGAGCCGCTTTCGGTTTCATGGCAACCCCCGGGCGGGGAGACCCCGGCGGCGGCACCGCCCCGCTCCGGGCTTCGGCGGCGCTCCCGGGCTGGGGAAGGGAGCAGCGGCGTCCCCCCGCCTCCTCAGGGACGGCAGCTCCGGGACCCGCGGCTGGGGAAGGCTCCCCGGCAGCCCATCCTCACCGCCCTGCAGCCTCCCAAGCGCCCTATGAGGTTCGGTAAGGTCGGGAGAGCCGTTCCCCGCAGGCCGCGGAGTTTTCCAGGAGGGGGTAACGAGGAGCAGCGGCGGGGCTCCGACACGGCACTCGCTGCCCGCCCTCCACCTGCCTGCAGGGAGGGCAGGTAGTTGCTCTTTCATTATTTACACCTGCGGGGCTGAAGGAGCGAAACAAAGCCCATGCTAAACAGGCAAAGGACACGGACATGCCATGTGCCAGTTATATTTGCTATTATTATATTATTATTACATGCCAGTACTACTGGCTAATGACCCGAGACGTGCCAAAGAGTTCCTTACAAAGGCAGGCAACACCGCCCTCCTCCAGCCAACAATACTGATGCGAGGGCTTTGCTCCCTGTTCCACATCACCTGCTGCTGCACTTTTTTCTGTCTTTCACATTAAACCACTTCTAGGAAAACCGGTCTCTAAGGAACATTCCATCCTAGCACATGCACAAAAGCACTAAGGCTAACGAAAAAAAAAAAAAAAAAGAAATAATTGGGTCGAGTTATCTGGATTGTCTTCACAGGAGCTCTAAAAACAATACTAATAAAATGGTTTCAGAAAGATTCTTCTTTTGCTAAAATGACTCAGAATTGTCACTCCCGAGGGAGTCAGTCCATAATGCATTGACTCTGTGGGTCCAGCAAAGACATTACAACAGACATTTTTAAAAACACTCCTTCTTGCAAAAATTAAGTTGTTTTTATTTTTTTATTAGCTTGTAGGAATATCCTGATTCATCTGGGTACTTCTTGCTGGGAAGTTCACAGGAAGATCCATCACAACAACAGGCATTATGTTCCTGTAATCAAATATTTATAAATTTAAATAAATAGTTTAGAGATGGGATCAGGTTCCCAAGATGCACACTGGCTGCACTATCCTCCCAGTGCAGAGCATGATAATTCCCCAGAACAGTGCTTTGTGGGAATGAAGATCCATCAATANCTCTTGAGGTTTGGCTACCTCGGCCTCAGGAAAAGCTGGAAGTTCACCACATTTAGCCGGACCACTGAGCTGCATTCAGTGCCATTTCCAGTGCAACACTGCTGACTTCTCTATGACTTCTCTCGCATTTTGAAACACACCTCCCCAAGCTCACTATTTCATGTTTGGCTTTGCTTTTGCCTGACAACCATATTTCTGCCTGGCCACAGCTGTAAATTCAGTCTATTCCTTTCTTTTCCTATAAAGAGGCACAACACAGCCCTAGTAACCTTCATCCCAAACTATTCCCTAAACTCTGCAATTCGTCTCTATCCATACACAAGCTCCCACATCTGTAAGCTACTGGCTTGTGTTCTGCTCTCGACGCATTGTGAGGTTTCCAGAGTAAAGAAAAATCCCAACACTCTAAGGATGAAAACCTAAGGAAAAAAGTACCTAATTCCTTTTGCTCAGGAGCAACAAATTAAACTGCTTTACTATGATGTGCAATGTTTAGTGATTGTTTTATTAAATGCAGAAATACCTGCTCAACTTCGTACCCATTCTGATTTAAAGTGCAACAATTAAATCTGATAGTTCTTGTACATCCATATTTTGCAAGTGTTGTTTCTTGAATACACGTCGTTCCGATTAGGCCTTGCATTTGTAAAATGTAGTTTTTTAGTACCGTTTTGCTTTATTAACTAAAATAAACTGTACAAAAAGCTGTAGAGTTACATTAGCTTTGAACAATGTAGGATACACGTTCTCTGCCAAACGTTAGTGTGCAAACATTGTACATTTTTTAAAGTGACAAAATTAAGCCAACCTTGAATTCAGAGTTCATTACTACATTACAAAACAGGAGACTAGATATGGCAAAAGAAATTTCCCACTGAAATCAACACCATTGTATAATTTTATTTCTAATTCTTAAAAAAATATAAATGAATTTAGAAGAGAATCACAGTATAAGGGCCCTAACATATTAGACCATTACAAGGTACATAAAAATAGAAGACACAGATTTCTTTGAAACTTTAATCCTTTGATTAAGCAGCAAGCATATCACTCTCCAGGCAAACACTGCTTAAAACAAACCCTACCCCCCAAAACAGGACGTGCAAACTGTATGCACATATTCTGCAAAGCACACAATAAAGACATTTTGCTATGTACATACTTATTTAGTACTACAAATGCTAGGAGTTCCCTACTGTGTGCTACAGTGTATGTAAATTAAGAAATACTACCCTACCTATCTCTGACCCTCCCTCCCCCCTTCAAATACAGCACCTTTGCCCAGTTATAGAATATTTAAACAAGATTAAATGGAATTACAATGTACTGAACAGTTTCATAGCAGTTGGTGGTGGCCAACTGTACTGTAACACCCAACATTCTGCATACTGGTCTATCAACAAGAGACAAGACAAAAATTAGCAGAGGTACAATACGCACACCTGGGAGACTCAATGCTTAAAAATTTAAAAAAAATAGAAAAGAAAAAGAATCCTGAAGATGAATCTTGTCACTGTTAACAATTAAACTGTAAAAATGCACCAGCTTGGTTTTGTATTGGTTTTAAAGACCAGAGAGAGCCAGATTTGTGTGTAGCTGGTGAGGGCACACTTAAAGACTCATGACTCCCAAAACACAAGTTTCCATGACCACGAATTCCTTGGTGCTTGTTTTAAAACTCTGCTTTTCTTTGACAGGGGGTCATCTGATGCTCCACACAGTGGCTAAGACCTACTCTGATGCAAAAGAAAATTTGTAAGAAGGACCTTTTGTACGACACCTCAGCACACCAGTGATAGCTGTTCAAAAAGAAAAATCTCTCAAGTTTGATCTGAGAATATTTTAAAATGAAGAACTAAAACATAAAGGTCAATACTAACTGCAATTCAGATTTAAACTATCAAACTTTAATACTAGATTTTCAAATGAAATAGAATCTGGTAGTACAAGAACTTCCCTTTGCACATAAAAAAAGACCTTACCTAGCTGCTAAACTGATCATTAGACCACTCAATTTATCTGTGAAAAAAACCTAGGGAGAGCACATCCCATTTGCATTAAAAGTCTCATTTTAGTCAAGGGCAAATCTAGTTAATAGCAAAATGGATTTTAAAAGACTTCCAGACACCATTTCAGCTATAAGCAAAAATAACTTTCTAAATAGTATGACAGTCAACATGAATATTATTACATAATCAAGAATGCATTATTTTTCAATAGCTTAATTCAGATCACACAGCTTCAAACAGTGCTACTCATATTTGGAGCCCGGTTTACTTGGAGGGTAGAGGCATCTGCTTTAAAAAAAAAAAAAATTAAAAAAACACACTCTAAAACACTGCTAGGCATCAAAGTTTCAGATGAGAATGCAGTGAAATGAGCTTCTTTCAAACTCCTAAAATTTGGAAGAAGTATTAATATCTAAATGCATGTTTTACTGAGTCAATAAAATAAACAAACACCCTCTTCCTTCCCCAATATCCTCAACTCACGTAATCAACTTTGCCAGAAATATAGCAGGAGTCAAGAGATAATCACTTAGAAGTAAGACTCGGTTGGCAGCAGGTAACTACTCTCATGGTATTCTACCAGCACCACCAGCCTCTACACTTCCCTCATTAATTCTCAAGCAAGGTATCAGTGAGTTCTCCATTCTCAGAGGAATGGGACTTCACTGTATGTACATTAGAAGAATTAGTGGAATAACAAGTTAAATTAATACTTCTTGCTAGATGGTTCCTCTCCTGTCATCCCCCTGGGTGGTAGAAGCTGCTGCCTCTCTATCCTGCCCAGCCCACAGGCCGAGACTGCAGCAGGAGACTGGAGTCCAGCTTCCAGTTAAATTCTAGGAGTAGAACAATGCATGAGATTTAATAAATTTGGTACAATAGCACACTGACTCTTCAGAATACTCTGAAAGAGGAGTATTTAATAAGCCAGTACCTTTTAAAACAAGATAAAATGTTCTGGGAAAAACATGAAGACCTACATTTTACAAGAGTGTGAAATGCTTCTACTGTTATCTGAACAGGGCCAAACATTCTGAACCTAAAGCTGCTATTTTCTTTCACTAAAAGGTAAAAAAAAAATTTAAAAATTCACACACACAAAAAACCCCAACACTACATTTAAGTCTCCTACAATATTATCTATTTCTAGATTTGCCAGACTACTTTCCTGTAGTTAGATGCTTGACTATAAAGAACTGTAATAAAATAAATAGAGTAAAAATCAGTTAAACAAAATCTTGGTGTGTTGAACATTTATTCATTTAAGAAGTTAGCTTCCTTCAACAGTTATTCATACAGAGGAGGGCTGCAGTGTAGGCATTGTTCTGCTGTACAAGTCTTCGGCATAAAAATATTTTTATACAGGTGGTCATTGACGTCGTTCCGTTTCTAGTTCTTAGCTTGCTCCTCTGGAAAACTGGTCTGATACCTGTGAAGGCTTGCTCTTTTCTCCCCTTCATTATTTGGAAAAAAAAAAAAGTACATTGATACAATTTTTCAAATGTGGGAGTTAGCATAATTCTGCTTTTATTTCTTCAGTGCAGAGTGGACTGAGATTCTGTCTGAATTCCGATGAGCGAGGGTGGCTGCTGGCCACTGCCCGTGGTCAGCACGGGCCGGGGGTTGAGGCGAGGAGGCATGGAATTAGCTGGGCGGATGAGCGGGGGGGGAGGCTGGTTTAGGGNTGTGTCCTCCCCTAAAGCAGAAGCATCACCATTAGAAGCCAGGGTTCCTTGTTCCGCTTCCCATTCCTGCAATACCTCCTCTAAGTTAAACCGACGCCTGTAGTTTACAAAGAAGTTCTTCACTTGGCCAACAGTCTTGTTGCCAATTACATCTGCAATAGCTTGAAAATCTTTACCATATTTTCGGACACCTGGAAGGCAAAGTAAATAACATAGCTGTGAAGAATCAGTCAGACACAGCTACGTGTGATGTATTTATAGAGAGAACCTATGGGACCTGCAAACTGAGGACTCGCTAATTAGGAGAACTTCTCAATTAGGAGAAGGCCTCAATTTCCATTAAAACAAAGGAATTTTTAATAGCACAGCTATCAACATACAAATCAAGAACTTTATTAAAAAGTCATTACCCATTCTTCTTAAAGATCCTGGCTTACTCACCAAGCCTCTCAACCTAAAACCAGAGATCTGGCCTCTGACAACACAGTAAATCTTTCAGTACGCTCACAGTAAGGGCAGAAGCCCAAGACCAGCTCAAGAGGGGAGGAAGGGTGACCAACCATGTGTGTATAGTTGTAAACAGAATATAATGCTACAAATGTCAGGTGACAAACACTGATAGCTCCTACAGGTTCCCTCCACGCCAGCTGCGTGCAGACGGTTCTCTCCCACAGCCAGTGGGGCAGGAGTGGCAGAGGGCAGAACAGGGGGGCACCGTTCACTAATCACAATATACTGCTCATTCCTGCACTTGTGACATGCTCTACTCAGGCTACACAGAGCAACAGGCAAGTGTTCAGCTCACAAAGTCTGTCTGAAGCTTTCATTCACCCTTTGAACTGGGTAGAAAAATCTGGGGGTTTGGGACAACCACCTTGAAGAATGTAAATATATTTAAGCTACTGGTGTCTACTTACAAGATGGCCCAGCACAAGTCTCCAGGATAAATCCCTTACTGATAAGCAGCATGACAGGTGATCTTTGCATTGTTTTTTCCATTAATTTTTGTACTGACATCACTTTTGTTTATGAGCATCTCAAAAGAAAATCCCACCATATATTTTAAATACTTCTAGAACTACACTTGCATATAACACAAAACTATTGGGTGCAACATTCCATGGTTTTTAACTTAAATTTTGAAATACAATAAAAAGTATATTGATTTTGTTATATTTACAGTATGTGTCTAGTTCATCCCCTCTTCTGCTTAAGAAAAAAGTCCTCAACCTCTCCCACCTCCTAGAACACAGCTTTTAGCTGCAAAAGTAAATTTTTAATTGCAAGTGTCAAAAAGTTTGGAGACTTGAAGAAATACACCAGTTTCATTCCAGAGTGAGTAAACAGAAGACTAATTTTCTTCACTGTCAGTTATGCATGAGTGAATTACAATTTGACTTTTCCTGTGAAGCTCCTGATAACTAAACTCATTCGGAACATATTACAGTGCTTAGAGGACAGGCACTCTCTCATTACAGGAAAAAAAATTTATGCCTGATTTCATGCCTCACTTCAGAAAGTGAGAGTTGTTTCAAATCTTAAAGGTATGTTCCTTTTCAACTTAATTGTGAAGAGTGTGACCTTCAGTTTGTTCTGCTCCTTTCTACTTTCCCCGTTATTAGGCACTTCTGATGTGGTAATGCACACTCCCTGCAACTTAAAAGGGAAGTTCACCTCCAGCACAGTAACAAATTCTGTAGCTGAAGCTGATGTTTCAGCTGTCAAGAGCCCAGCTACATTATTTAGTATCTTTTCTAGGGCATAAAAAAGAATACAACCCTCCTGATTGCAGGAACCTTGGAAAGATTTCAGAGCCACGTGGGAGGGCATGTATCCACGCAAAGCAAAGACAGGGATTTGGCCCTGTGCTTTATCAGCTGTAAAAGGTATCAGCTCTACTCCCTAAGAGCTGTGTGTGCCCACAGAACATCGCCTCCAGTACTTTAATATTCTTTGTCTGCCCTACCATTACCACCCTTGCCGATTTATAATGAACATGAAATGTCCACTGCAATATATCTAACATCCTGTACAATTAATCAAGTGAACAAGGTGCCCAGCAGAACAAAGCACATTTCTGTTAGGAAACTAATTTAGACTTTTAGTGATTTCAGCCTTTTCTGTTACTATGCTGGCTACACTTCTTTCCTCACTTAATCTGCAAAACAACTGAGCCCGTTGCTTGCCTTCAACTCAGGTTGTCAAAAATAAGGTCTTAAAGCCCATTTCCAAGCAAATAGCTTGCAAACAAGGCATGTCACCTTCACTGAGAAACCAACTCTAAAAAAAAAAAATCTAAATAAAATAAAATTTCTTTAGTTTAGCTACACACGGCACTACTCATTTTGGATTCTTTTCAGTGTTTTTTACTACTGCTCTACCACAATGGCGTATTAAAAGCCTTTCAAGCTTTGTAAGAAATAGAGAAAATTCACTGTGTGTTTATGAAACTTTAGTGTATACGGTGATAGCACATCTGTCAGTTGTTGCCAAGCCATTCTCCCTGTCAAACTGGTGCACATTACTTATGCATCCTTACACAAATTCAGTGCTAAACACCCCCAAATTATTTCTCACATGTTTAATCTGTTATTCAATAAAAATAATTTTATTAAGCTGCTGAAAGTGAAGCTCAAAAAGGAGAACTGCACAGCCTCACATCATATGTATGATTGGTTTTCTCCCAGCTCATTTGAAAGGAGCCCAGATCACAGGAATCCCTTAAGCTCTTCAGAACTTCACCCAGCTGCAAAGGTACACTGGAACATGTGCACGCTCTTGATTACAGCATTTCATCTTGAATGTCTCTCTTGGAGAAACTCAAACCCAAGTTCGATGCTGTTTACACTGCTTAATGTTGTACAGCACAGCAAACACAAAATATTAATCAGGGTGCAAAGCAGTATGATACAGCACCACAACGAGTCAGAAATAGTTAATGGGAGCTGCAGTTCCACTGTGATGGGATTGCAGTGCTCCTGGCAACTCTCTTATGTAGAGTTAGAGCCTGATCCTCCCAACTGTTTCCCTGCAATGCCATGAAAGTCACGCACTGCTTTTCAATGCAAATTTTGTTGTCTTAATAAGTGTCAAAACATTTTTGCAATTCCATTTTCCTGGCCAAGACCTTAGTTTGAAAATATGATCATGCTCATACATTTCTATACATACAAATTTGTAATTTAAGAACACTAAGTGATGAACTAGTCCATTACACTCAACAACTATTCAAAGATGAACTGTTACCTGATAAATTATACTGCAAATATATTGGCTCAGAGATCATAAATCTGAGTCCACAACTCCATTGCAGACACCCACACTGCTTTTAAGATTACACACAGCTCTATTTTAAATTAAATTTTCTCATTACCTGTTTCTTAGTTACTGGCAATCTCTGGAGATTAGCCTATAGATAATGAGTTTTTTCATGTTTAGGAGAAACAGTACCCGAATTATACTACTGCATCTTATATTTAGAATTTCCATGGTTAGATTTATTGTCCAAATTCAGTTGAACAAACCACATAAGTGCCACCTACCTGCTTAATGCTTATGATCTCTGTAAAATTATTTAAAGCATATGCCAAAATATACCAATACATTTAATGAAATAAATCTATTTTAAAGTGTAAAAACCAAACATCCCCATGTTTAAGTCAACTTTCAAGTCAAAGCCTAATGCACATTATGGAAGCTTTTAGTACAGCAGCTGTGGCTACTGTCTAAAAACAAAGTCAGGGAAAAACACAGCATGGCTCCCTCATGCCTAGAGTCTAGTGCCTCAAGCAATTACTTTGAAGCAAGAAATCAGGGTCCTTAGCCTGAGGGATGGGAGCACTCTCATTCCAGGAGAGAGAATGAGCAGTAAGTAAGGGAGGGATAACTAGAACACTTCATTCTTGGCATTAAGATTCTCTCCCATCTCCATTTTATATAGTGACAAAGGAAGGGGACCATAAAGGAAACAATACATAAAAGAAGCACATTTCAATGAAAACAGATTTCTTCCAGAAGGCCTGATTTCTCACCCCACCCCACCCTTCAGGCTGACTACTTTCATAAAACACAGAACATTCCCTAGAGACCAGAAGACTAGAACTCCTCTCCAAGGAGTCACTGCCAATCCTCACTCTCTTTTGCCCAGACTCCAGTTTATTTGTCTTGCTGGTCACAGAGTGCCATAGCTTAATTAAAGCCGAATGTATTCTTATCACTTCCCAAACTGTTGCTTAGGGAGAACTTCAATAACTAAATTATGAAAAGGCAAGATGTTTTGAATCCTTTCATTCTAAGGCAGGCACAATGACCCTGGATATTCCCCACTTTTCCAGAAAGCCTTCTACTTAGTAGACTATCATACTAGAGACAGGCATCTCCTTTGGTTGCCGTTGGGAACAAAATACTGAAGTATTTAGAATAGTGAGACAATGAACTTAGGACTGAGAACAGTTTGGAGATGCAAATCCGAGCCTGAGGCATGTTAAGTTGAAAGGCATGATTTAAGACACACCATGTCTTTCTGTATTTCCATTCACACTTAAAATAACCTAACTTGAGGCTAAGTCATCTGACTAGTAAGTACCAGGTATGGCACACCTGTCAACTTTACACTGATATCCTGACCCACTGAATATTTTACCCTAAAACTCAGTCCCTCATTTTCAAGGTGAAGAATAACAGAGGAATAAAGCAGATAGATACAACTGAGCTGAGTATATTATCCTTACAAAAAATGACCCATATAAGTGAGTCAATATATAGACAATATATGCCTTCAAGACAGCATCTCCAGATATTTCCCTTACATGTTCCTTGATTTGGCAGTGCATGCTAATACAAGAGTAAGTTTTCCTTCACATAAATGAAATAAATGCAAATTAGCTGTATCAACAGTCTACTAGAAAATGCTGGGCTTTAAAGCCCAGTAAGACTTAATCAAGCATCCATATCCAGCTTCAGACTCTTAAGAGGCCTAATGGGTAGATACCTGCCCATTATTTCCTCATGAACAGAGAAAAGCAACAGTAAAACAGATTTACTTCTGTTTTTTCCTACTTTAGGAATATGTAGATGTCTTAAATGCTTCAAATTTTATTATTTTTGCTTTAGTCTTCCACCTTAGAGAAATTAATGTAAAGTGATTTAGAGGATGACTGAAGGGACTCTTTGGTACTAACACAGCTGTTAAACCCCGCTTAGCTTTTCTCTTTGAAATTCAACATGGGTAACAAAACCTAGTGTTGTGTTGCTTGAATAAACGCCCTAAATATTCTCAATAGTTTTGCTGCTTTCCTGATGAGTGGATAAAGTTCAGCTTCACATTAGAGGGAAATACAAATATAAGCCTGAGCACCTCTTCAAATCCTTTGCATCAGATTTCAACTTGCTGCTACTATTAACATACCTTGTACTGCAAGAAGCTGCTCTTCTGTGGTCCAACGGGCATTGATTTTCTGATTAGACTATTAAAATTAGAAAAATGGCACAAAGATCATTAAATTGTTTCAACAGCTGCAAAATATCTGAGCATCAATGTGTTTTACTCGCACTACATTTTGCAAAATAGGTAAAAATCGCTTGCTCATAAGCCATAAATTTATAGTTTAGGATTGTTTTCATGAAGAGGAAATAGTACTTAGGAATTTGAGCTTAAAACTATGCCAGCAGTTTTTCCTCTGTTTTACTGCAGTTCTTAGTATCAACTATATCATAACTTATGCACAAGCTAATGATCTTTATGCAGACAGAATTTGAATTTATAGTAACATTTATCTAAACTATTTGGACTTGGTGTTCAGAGTGTTTTGCATTCATATTATGTTTCATATCCAAGCCTTTAAAACAAGCAAAAACAGAACTTCAGTAGTAATGGATCATTCATTTCAGATGCCAAAATATATATATAGTCATGTTTTCACACAGAACATAGAATTTATTACTGGCAATCTATATTGCCTACTTTGAATACAAAAAGCCCCCATGTATCAGGGCTCAATTTCAGCTCCCTATTATTGTGAACAGACATGACATTTCAGGTTTTTTCTGCTTCTTTTTTCAACCAGTTGCCAGTAAAAAAAAGCCTACCACCAATTCCTTGTAAAGAAGCCAGACTCCTCCCTGCATGTAATTTAATGGATCCTGTTTAAGCTGCTGCTGGAGTGCAAACACTAGACTGTAGCAAAACACATTTCTGAAGCTTCCTACTAATGTAAGTGCAAGGCCACAAGTTTTAGTATTTATTCTGATTTACCTCAGGAGGTTTGAATTCTTCAATCCCGCCTTCCATTTTCTGTTTAAGTGCACTGTTTACTTGCTTAGCATTTTGAACCTTGGTCAAAAACAACAAAGTTAATCAGCTCCACAAAGAAAGTTGGTCACTTTACACATTTATCTTCACTAGGATTGCCACAAGTGTACCTCCTAAGTTAGAAAGAGAAATATTATGGTTTAAGGCTTCACTACTTTCAACTGTTTTAAAAAAAAACTTAAAGAAACACATCAGTTTACTATCAAGAAAAAACCTGTAATGT
>VYZQ01044242.1:70398-84913 GCA_013400655.1 Mystacornis crossleyi
ATCCTAGATACCACTTCATGGGAGTGCTGAAGTTTAACATAACCTCTCCTCTCATTCTTGAGAGACATGAACTGGCTGATTTAGGAAAATCACAAATGCTTAAAGTTGATCAAAGAAACCATTAAACGCTTACATACTTTAATTTGTTTTTCTAGTCTTGTTCATAAATAGCTTAATGTTTACAACAAAAACTCAAAAACCCCCTAAAACCTGAACATACCCCGAACACAGCAGTCATCTGTAAAGCTAACAGTAAGTGCTCATTACGACAAAAATGTTTCTGTCTACATTTATTAGGAGAAGGCATCTCAGTAAAACCACATTATCAGTTGAAATGCATCACCTCACTGTGGCTTTGAACAAACAACAAAAGTTGTTCTTAGAAAAATGTAATTTAATTTTAAAATTCAAAGAAAACATTTTGATTCAAATAATTCACAACTGGTAAAACTGTAAACATATTAACAAGACTGATGGAGGGCAAATACAACCTGTATTGCCAAGCTGTGAGAGGATACATCTCTTATAAAACTTGAAGATCTCTCAGGACACAGTGGAGGTAATGAGAGATGCATTTACAGCCACAAAATGGCAAAAATATATGATAAAAATTTTTTTCAGTGAGAAGTCTTGACCACTTAAAGACCCTGGCATTTTCAGGCTGCAAGCTAAACCTCTGTACTACAACTCACTCTCCACGGTAACACATTCACTGAAAACAAACAAACTGACATTCACCATTAAGTTATCTGTTACCTCCTTTTTGGCTTCTTTTTTGGGATCATAATCACTATCATTTCCATCCATTGGATGAGCTTCTTCTACGTCATCATCACTAAAAACAGATTATAAAAAACTAGTCACTATTACTTTTTAAACCCAAATATAACTATGTACCAGGATAAGACAGAATTATCTACTCCAAATTATCTATTCTAAGTATATGGCATCTCAAAATTATTTGTAGTTTTCAAAAAGCAGCTGTTACAAGCATCTCTTCTGTATTAAATTCTAGTAATTATTACGATAAACAAGCAATCCTAAACCGTAGTTTCAAAGTTACTTTAAGCAGTGCTGGTACTGCTGCCAAGAATTTTGGTGTCACCTTTCTTCAATTCAACCACTTGTGCCAGCGTGAACACTTATGTGGCCAACTAGATACCAAGGCTAGAAATAACCTTTCATTTGCCCCATTAGTTTTAATAGACCAATTTTCAAACCACTGCACCAGGTGAATAAACCCTTGCTGAAGTCTGTGGGGAGCGTAAGGCAACAATATATGATGAGAAAACATGGGACTGCCTTTTCACCAAAGGGCTTAAAATCTAGCAATTTAGGGGAGGGAAATGAAATCTACTGAATTAAATCAAAGAGAAAAGGTTAAAAAGAGAACAGTCAATTTAGAGCCCAATCCAGTCATTCTGACAATATAATTTCTGTAAAAATTAATGCAAAAACATACTAAAATTTCTAGTTAATACCAAAAACCCCCAAACGGCTATATTAAAAGCAAACTGATTTTAGCCTGTAATTTTTCAGAAATAAGGTCACTAAATAAGCATATGAACTTTAGATTTCAGGAGTTATTGAAAATAACATATAATTAAAAAGACTCCTTTTGCTCCAGTTAGGCAGTTTTCTATAGATATAAAATTATAGCTTCCAATATAAACATAGATAATGTTCCTTATATATGCAACACATACTACCTTTTAAAAAGTGCAAGTTAATAATCAAGTATACTGAGCACGATATAATTTTAATTTCATAGTAACTAGGAGAAATGTTATTCTCTTCTATGCAAGACAACATAAAACTATTCTGAGCTCTAATTCTCCCTGACTGATAGCAGTTTGAAGTCACCTAAAAAAGATTTTATATGAAATTTTGTTATAAAACAATACTCAGGCATTCCAACTGCTTCAGCTCTTTAGAGTGGTGGAACTTTCAGTTCCATATTGGTTCAAAAATCCAAACAAACAAACAAAAAAATCCCACCCTCCCCACACACCCACAAAAACACTCTTCCTTCACAGACAGTAATAGACTTCAGGGTTTAAATTCTTGTTAAACATCAAAACACTCCCATCTCTTATTACAACTCACACATACTGGAGTGACAAAGTTCTTGAAAGTTCTTAAAGCACAGGTACCAAACACCTTGCTGAAATCAGAGACATCACAACAGGGGCTCACACCTTGAACACATGGTTCACACTGAAACAATGGCTAGAAATTACTCCACATCTCTACTCAGGGAGATTTCAGTCTCTGGTTAGCTACTTAAGAACATAAAACTCACCTGTCACCTTGATTATTTCTATTAGCTAGCTTACGAGCCTGACGATCCATCAAACTTGTCCTAGAGCGAGTTTTTTTCCAAGAATAGTAATATTTTACAAGGCTTGCAATGGTCTTGTCTGGGAGCTAGAAGAATTCATCAACATGTTAACACTTTTAAAAATTAAAATTCCACCCACAAAGATAATTCTGCTCTGTTCATAACCATCTTTAAACAATAATTTAAATGCATTGATAAGATAGCAAGGATGGATGTATTTCCTACACATTTTTAAAAAGGTGAGAAGGCTTCTTTTCATTAGAGTGAAAAAGCTGTATGTCCAAGATACACGATGAAATTAAATTAAACCTTATATTCCATGTTCTTCCTGAAGCTTTTACACAGAAATCAACATGAAATTTTAGCCCAACAGGAGCCTTTGTTCTTAGTGCATCTGAGCTGTTTAAAATATTACTTTACCATTTGCTGGATCCTGTGAAAGCTCTTTCCATGGAAGCTAAATGCTTGCTCAAATAGGACTTTATCTTCAACTGTCCATTCATCAGGGAAAGGAGTGAAGTTAGGGAGATCCGCAAGGGACTTCTCAATATTGTGTTTATGCCAGAACAACATGCCGAGAGCCTTTGAAAAGAAATAGTCCCTCTTTGGATTTAGTCAATTTTCTAAAACCTTGAGACAAGTTAAATAGAAACAGGCAATTTATTTATTTAAAATAAAATTTGACTATCAGAATCCCTTCTCGAAATGTATTTACAATTTTATTGGCTATTTACTACAGGTTACAAATTTCTCTTTGGAGACAGTGGGCACATCTATACTTTATTAATGCTATGAAAGCCAGACAATTTAAGGTTGGCATGGCAGCAGTAATTCTAGAGCAGCATGAACTAGGCTGAGAGGCTCAAATCTGACCTGCTTTCTTACTTTACAGGCATATATCACCTACACAGTTCCTTATAGGCCTTTACTACCAGCCCACTCAAAAAAGAAAATAAAAATACTTTTCAGTAGCCAGAGGATCATCCAAAATGCAAGTCTGAAAGTTCAAAGTGAGAGTGGTCTTTCTACAACTCTCCAATCCACAAATAACAGCACGGCCACTTCCATGTCATGTGCACCTAATAAGGAATGGAAATTTAAATACACTTTCTTATATAATTTCATTTCTCAATATTCCAAAATATTTTTATGTTCATTAGACTTTCTGCCAGAGAATCACTGACAGATTTGATGCCAAGATTCGGGCACAGGAATTGGGCATTGTAATCCACTCAGTTTCAATCACACAGTGCAGACACGATCACCAGGCGTCTCTCCAACCCCCTGATTTCACATCTTCTAACAACCTGGACACAGCAAACCTCTGCTCTGGTGAAAATGGCAAGTGACAAGCACCTCTTGCAAAGAGAATTTCTGTTCCACTGTGAGGAGTCTACAAATGTTTTGTACCAGAAGTTACTTTGAAAATCCATCTCTTGGAGACTTGAGATCCATCAGTTCCTCCTCTTGCCTAACAAAAGTCAGGGCATGAAGAAGCAACACCAAACCACAGGTATATTCTGGACATTGTAACACTGGCAGCCTCTTTCTCAGACAGCAGTTGATGAGCAAGCTTCCATCCTCCAAAACTTGATCATACAACTTTTCACTTGTACAGCAAATGATTTTTTTGCAATAGGTAATCTCACTTTTACATAGACTGGTTAATTTATGAAGAAATTTGCAATAGAACTACATGCAGACCAGCAAAGTTTTATATCCTTACTTTTTAAGGAATAGTAACCAAAGGTTATTAAATAAAAAGTGAACTTGTTTGTTACTTTCAGAGCTAAAATTTGAGTCTGTTTTCCTGCCTCTGAAAAAACACAATTCAGGTTGTTTGCTTTTTTTTAATATGAAAGAAACCTTTTCAGTGCCATCCCTGTCAATTAATGGTTCAAAATTGTACTGTATTTGCATTCTAACGTTAAACTTTAAATTTGTAAGCCGCTTCCCTAAGAAACTCTTCAGCTAAATATACACACACAATTGCATGACATGCCCAGTGTATCAAGAAACATACCAAACCTTTCAAAAGTGCACATTACAAGCTGAGCATGTCATGAAAACAAAGAGCTCAATCTTTTGCAGAGAATCCAGACCACAACTGTATGCAGATCCATTTAACTGCAGTGTTTGCTGCCGTGCCTGAAGAGAAACAGCGTTAATTAATGGTAACCAAGGGGAAAAATAAAAGAGTTGTGTTATAGTTTTATATTAAAAAAAATCCTTTAAAGGAGCACTCTCATTCCGCAGCACTTACCTGTTCCACATTGTATCCATGTTTTTCCTTTGCTATTGCTATATATTCATCCACTGTAACAAAGCAATGTCAGAATTATTCTTTAGTACTTTTAGCTCTGGTCTACGACAGAATTAGCCATCTAACATGGGAAAAGAGTCTCCCCCCTGCTTTAACACACTGCATAGGCCCAGGTCCCCCAAAATGTTAAACATATTCAAAGCTCTATTAATAATAAATAAATCCACTGACTGAACTGAACATTTAATTTTATAAACTTTTTACACAAGCTAATTCTGCTTTCTTTCACATTTTTACTACAACAAAACCACAGAGGTTCATAATTTATTTATTTTAAGCAGAGACTAGCTGGTTATTGAAAGGCTATGCCTTTTTGGAACTCACTCCTGGGTTAGTTTTAAATTGAACTACTTCTACTGCTCATATTCCCATATATCTTGAAAATTAAGGCAAGGAGATGCTATATCAATGATTATACATATCCTCAATATTAATACAGTTTTCACTGACCAATGTTGATTTTAACAATGACACAAAGTCAGTTTTCAATAGAAAGTATGAAAATTCAGTATTTAGGTAATCAAATTCACAAATAACACTTTTAAAATCATATTTAGCAATAAAAGAGCCAGCTTCTAGTTGAACACTTCTCATCATTTTGAAATTAAGTTCTACTTATTTTTTTTAAAACAAAAACTCTTCCTATTCACATTCTAGAACTCAAAATTAAGTGGCAACTAAATAGTTGAAAGGAAGCATGATCAAGAAAAGGAAATAATCATATCCTCCTTATTCACATGGACAAGGGATACCTTTGCCATGTGCTGTTTCAGCAAAGAGTTAATTGTACTTTAAATTGTACTTTTAAAGGAATGAAAAAATTGTTTAATAATCACAGTTGTAGAGTATTTTATTTCTAACTGTTCTGCAGTAGTTGAAGGTGCATTCCCTCAAATGTAGAGGGACGTAAATCTCTAACTACTGGTATTAGATAGAAACTGTCCTGAGGATGAGGTTCTCATGGCTGCATCCTCAAAGTTTACTCCCCCCTTTATTACATATGGGAAATTCTAGCATAGGAGACAGGTTTAAACTAGATTAAACAGATAATTGATCACAGTAAGTCAGATGACCCCTGTATTTCAGGTCACTTCTGAAGGGAGAAAATGTTTGGTTTCTCCTATGACAGCAGTAAAAATTTCCCCTTGAAGTGGGCCTCAATAAATCTTTTCTGAATTCATCCACTGCAACTCCTACTCCAAGAAATTTAAAGCAGCAAGTTCCTCATATTCAGATATATTATTCTTTAATTAATAACAAAAGGTTTCACAGACAATGATGATAATACAAAACAGGCAGTATGATTTGAAACAAAGACTTTACTTATACAAAAGAAGGTCATCTCTCCTTTACCTGGAGTTCTCTAAACAAAGAAAAAGAGAAGCTTTGTGTTTAAGTAATTTGCAATTTCATTGTGTGTAAAATAAAGAGCAAATAGGCATACCAGAAACAATAATTTAGTTTACTTAAGCACCCAAATTCCTAAGCAGGCAAGGACTTACATTTGGTATCAGGAATATTATGATATGGTGACCATACAAGCATCCCTCCATTATCTTTATCAGTGTATTTTGTGGCACCTGTAAGAAAACAAGTAAGCCTCAGTATTTATTTAATAACTATGATATAGAGAACAACTATGTGACAGTAAGCAAAAGCCAATCACATTAAGAAATTCAGCTACTAAGGGGGGGTAGGGAGGAAACATCATTAATTCAAAATTATTTCCTTAAGACATCTGAAATTGAACACTAAGTACTCTTAGGATGTTCAAGTATAACTAAATATTAGACAGTATCCTGGTTACCACAATTAAACCACTGAAGTGCATTGCTTAAGTTGGAAGGAATCCTATCCAGTTGCAACCCCCTTGCCCTGGGCAGGGACACCTTCCACTAGATCAGGTTGCTCAAAGCTCCATCCAACCTGGCCTCGAACTCTTCCAGGGATGGGGCATCCACAGCTTCTCTGGGCAAGCTGTGCCAGTGCCTCACCACCCCACAGTGAGGAATTCCTTTCTTATATCTAAATCTACTCCCTATAAAGTTGGCAAGGCTGCAACTTTGTCCTCCTGAAGTTATGACTGTCCATTAGTGCTCTAATATTTATCACTAGCATAGGAGTACTAGGACCTACTGTGGTCAGTTAGGCTTCCTTAAACAAATAAAAATAGATAAGAGGTAGAGTACAATCACCATCCCTGATCCCTTTCAACAAGGAACTATACTAACAACTATGCCAGAAGCAATTCTGTTCATCCTCCCCCTCTAGTTTTGATTTTTCTAACCATATAAATTTAATATTCATAGCCAACCAAATTGCATAGCTGTAGAAAGCAGTTAGATGTAAAAGCAATTTTTGGTTTTGGTTTGTTTACCCCCACCTCAATGTAGCAAGGGAAGCAGTACAAGTTACCTAACCCATTGGGACAGAGCAATACTGATGCAAATAGTGAAGCACTAAATCTGAGTATATTATTTTTGAAAACATGCTGTAAAAGAAAACTTCCCAATACTGTAAAAGCTTTCCATTACTATTTCACAAATGTAGTCCATTACATAAAGCCTCTTACAATCTATTTGCTTACAACACTTTATCTTGCTAAGAAATTGCTCAACAATTGGAAGATTTCTACCTAATGTCAATATGAATTCCTTGAGTAATCACCCTAAGAGGAACACTCCTTGCATCCTTCTTGGAGAAGAACAGCTTTTTTTATTCAGTGAAGCAAGTAACTTTTCACTCCATTTTAAGCTCACACACTTTATATTTAGGCTCTACATCTTGTTTGAGGCAAACAAAAAAACAACCCCAATGCTTCAGAAAAAAAGAACAGTGTAGTTCTTTCCCTTTATGTACTATGTTTTGTTGCTTTACCCTCTTCATTTTGGCAGTGTTTTGTATTTGCTATCATCTCTGCAATCTTGATCCATCACAACTGTGAACTTGAAAACAGTTCATTAGAAAAACTAAAAGAACTCCTGCGCCTTTCCAAAATGAGATGTGTAAGGCAGATAACCTCAATGCAGCACAAATTCCGTAACAAGTTAAGAATGTACGTACACTCATAAAGCACCAGTTTTGAGGCATAAGCACTACTGAACTCTGAAAGGTTTTTGGGATACAAGAACAAACTAATACAACATTCCACTTTAGAACAAAAAACATGACATTTTTAGTCATTAGGAATGCAATACTTCATGAAGAGCAATGGAACATTTCTCTTGTACACTGCTTTTATCACAAGTAAATGACCACTACCCTGCACTCCATTCTAACTAAAGATGAGGAGGAAGCAGGGCCACCAGAGAATGTATTCGAAGTTCAGGTTATGAGCAAGAAATGTCTAAACTTAAGATACCTGCAGACACATGGATATCATGGATATTATCAGGTACTGAATACTCAAGTACTAAAGTGAAAAAAGAATTAGTTTCAGAGTTCTTGCACCTGCAGGAGATCATGTATGTGGTGACACTCCTCTACTGAGGTGCCACCCTCACGTGACAAACCAGCAGCAACGACCAGAACATCCCTTTTCAAAGCAGTGCTGTTTCCTCAGCAGGAGTCAGACATCTGTTTCCATTCAGGTGGCACCTTCACCGAGAGGAAAGCAAGGATGACAAAGGAATAATGAGATGCATACAGCTTGAAGACGGGTACCCTGCCCTCAGCACGGGATGTCCCTAGCTGTAGGACAGGAATCCCTCCATCTCCACATGCAGGATCATGACCTACCTTCCTGAGAACTGCTGCCTGTCCTTTGTGCCCCAAGCGCTCAAGTAAGCAGCCCTAACCCCCAAAGAGGCTGTGTTACACCTCAAGGCTGATAGAATCTTTGTCTGCAAGGTCCATTCTTACAAGGGACAGGGACTGGAAATACCCTGCAACATGTTAACTAAAGTGTGTTAAAAGAGCAGTAAGCCAGTAAGGAAGAGAAGGACCAAGAGCTACATCTGAAGAATAACAAGTCTTTCTCTTCCCAAAACACACGTCCAAGCCACCGAGGAAGAGGTCTCTGTACTTTAGCTGCTGAACCCCTCTGCCAATACCAGTGAGGACATGCAGCCAGCTGAAGATGACCGACAGGCACTCTGCACCACTTCCAGAACAGGGAAATTATAGCAGCAAACTGACCCTCTCTAAATTGCAGCTTCACATTAGAAGTTCGGTACGCACAGCTGGAGCAGCTCTACACAGGATTCCAGGTACTGAGAATAAAGTGATCATCCAGGAGCATACAAGACACAGTGAGGGCACTGTGGGGCAGCACAGCAATTTAAAAGTATGTTGGTTTCCAGCACAAAACGTACCTTCCTCTGCTTAAGATTAAGCTTTCAGACTAGGGACAAAAACATGGAAACTTACCGAAGGAACCTCCAAATTTCTAAAATTAAGAACTGGAAATCTTAATGAGTGAGTAAATGAACAAATGAGTTAAAGAATCCCAAACAAAACAACGAGGGGATGTGAGAACAGGTGGCATGGAATAAATGGAAAATGTTATATACTTCACCACACCATTTAATAATTTCAATTTAAGAAATTTTCCTGTTTTCCTACTAAGAGACTAGAAAAGTTATAAAGACATACGGAGAAATGCATTCCTAAGTGACCTTAAATGATCTAAAATATTCTTCTTGACAGCCCCAACTCCGTCCCTGAAAAGAGGGTAAATGGGAAATTAGGTATTTCAGCATTAGCAAAATTCATACTAAAACCTTTGTGAAGTCTAAATCTGAGTAAATAAAACTTCTCCAGCAGTTCTATGTGGATGACACAACAGGGTGGTGCGTTCTCTACTGTGATTTCCAACAGAATGCAAACANCTCTTACAATCTATTTGCTTACAACACTTTATCTTGCTAAGAAATTGCTCAACAATTGGAAGATTTCTACCTAATGTCAATATGAATTCCTTGAGTAATCACCCTAAGAGGAACACTCCTTGCATCCTTCTTGGAGAAGAACAGCTTTTTTTATTCAGTGAAGCAAGTAACTTTTCACTCCATTTTAAGCTCACACACTTTATATTTAGGCTCTACATCTTGTTTGAGGCAAACAAAAAAACAACCCCAATGCTTCAGAAAAAAAGAACAGTGTAGTTCTTTCCCTTTATGTACTATGTTTTGTTGCTTTTCCCTCTTCATTTTGGCAGTGTTTTGTATTTGCTATCATCTCTGCAATCTTGATCCATCACAACTGTGAACTTGAAAACAGTTCATTAGAAAAACTAAAAGAACTCCTGCGCCTTTCCAAAATGAGATGTGTAAGGCAGATAACCTCAATGCAGCACAAATTCCGTAACAAGTTAAGAATGTACGTACACTCATAAAGCACCAGTTTTGAGGCATAAGCACTACTGAACTCTGAAAGGTTTTTGGGATACAAGAACAAACTAATACAACATTCCACTTTAGAACAAAAAACATGACATTTTTAGTCATTAGGAATGCAATACTTCATGAAGAGCAATGGAACATTTCTCTTGTACACTGCTTTTATCACAAGTAAATGACCACTACCCTGCACTCCATTCTAACTAAAGATGAGGAGGAAGCAGGGCCACCAGAGAATGTATTCGAAGTTCAGGTTATGAGCAAGAAATGTCTAAACTTAAGATACCTGCAGACACATGGATATCATGGATATTATCAGGTACTGAATACTCAAGTACTAAAGTGAAAAAAGAATTAGTTTCAGAGTTCTTGCACCTGCAGGAGATCATGTATGTGGTGACACTCCTCTACTGAGGTGCCACCCTCACGTGACAAACCAGCAGCAACGACCAGAACATCCCTTTTCAAAGCAGTGCTGTTTCCTCAGCAGGAGTCAGACATCTGTTTCCATTCAGGTGGCACCTTCACCGAGAGGAAAGCAAGGATGACAAAGGAATAATGAGATGCATACAGCTTGAAGACGGGTACCCTGCCCTCAGCACGGGATGTCCCTAGCTGTAGGACAGGAATCCCTCCATCTCCACATGCAGGATCATGACCTACCTTCCTGAGAACTGCTGCCTGTCCTTTGTGCCCCAAGCACTCAAGTAAGCAGCCCTAACCCCCAAAGAGGCTGTGTTACACCTCAAGGCTGATAGAATCTTTGTCTGCAAGGTCCATTCTTACAAGGGACAGGGACTGGAAATACCCTGCAACATGTTAACTAAAGTGTGTTAAAAGAGCAGTAAGCCAGTAAGGAAGAGAAGGACCAAGAGCTACATCTGAAGAATAACAAGTCTTTCTCTTCCCAAAACACACGTCCAAGCCACCGAGGAAGAGGTCTCTGTACTTTAGCTGCTGAACCCCTCTGCCAATACCAGTGAGGACATGCAGCCAGCTGAAGATGACCGACAGGCACTCTGCACCACTTCCAGAACAGGGAAATTATAGCAGCAAACTGACCCTCTCTAAATTGCAGCTTCACATTAGAAGTTCGGTACGCACAGCTGGAGCAGCTCTACACAGGATTCCAGGTACTGAGAATAAAGTGATCATCCAGGAGCATACAAGACACAGTGAGGGCACTGTGGGGCAGCACAGCAATTTAAAAGTATGTTGGTTTCCAGCACAAAACGTACCTTCCTCTGCTTAAGATTAAGCTTTCAGACTAGGGACAAAAACATGGAAACTTACCGAAGGAACCTCCAAATTTCTAAAATTAAGAACTGGAAATCTTAATGAGTGAGTAAATGAACAAATGAGTTAAAGAATCCCAAACAAAACAACGAGGGGATGTGAGAACAGGTGGCATGGAATAAATGGAAAATGTTATATACTTCACCACACCATTTAATAATTTCAATTTAAGAAATTTTCCTGTTTTCCTACTAAGAGACTAGAAAAGTTATAAAGACATACGGAGAAATGCATTCCTAAGTGACCTTAAATGATCTAAAATATTCTTCTTGACAGCCCCAACTCCGTCCCTGAAAAGAGGGTAAATGGGAAATTAGGTATTTCAGCATTAGCAAAATTCATACTAAAACCTTTGTGAAGTCTAAATCTGAGTAAATAAAACTTCTCCAGCAGTTCTATGTGGATGACACAACAGGGTGGTGCGTTCTCTACTGTGATTTCCAACAGAATGCAAACAACCCACAATACAGGGGTACTAGCTTCGTAACATTCTGCTGTCTCTTACTTATTAAGGTGGGTCAGAAAGTACATGCAGAAACATTTTCACCAAAAATATAAAATACTATAGGAAAACCAGGAGGAGACAAAAATCTGGAGCGCAAGAGAGGGTATGTTAACTCAGTAAATCAGGTAAAGTAAGAATCCCAAGTTTCCTTATTAAAATTGTTTCTTGCAGTGACAAAATGTCTCTCATTGCTGTAATATTTGGTGACAATTAAAAACACTACTTCTCTTAAGCTCTATCTGAAAGTTTGCTTATAAAAAACTATGGTGTGGAGAGGGATAAGAGAGTATGTTTAAACTAACTTTTCCTAATTGTTGCTTCCAACCGCAATCCACTTCTTCCATGAGATACTGAGGAACAGTTGCACTTTTTCTTTAAAAAAAATTATCTTGTTTTATACATAAACTATGTTTTCAAAAAAATGCTTACTCCCATCCCAACATTAACCATGAATATTTTGTTCCTCAGTGTATTGTTGTAGAGCATTGCTTATGACTGTTTTTCAAGACAGGCTAAGTGAAACTCAAGGATTGGTATTATTCAACTCATTTTAGTATTCTATGTGTTTATCAGGGCTGACGACTGTGCCTTAGACTTATGTCTACTTTTATCCATCACTGATTCCCTTCTCCCACCTATTTACTTCAAGGGGCTTAAAAAAACAGCACTCAGAATACTGCAAATAAACACATACCCTAAAGTATCTGGTAAACCCTCAAAAAAGAGCATTAGAACAATTCCAAGAAGAAACGTAATTAAAGATAATCAAATGTAATGCCATGTCCATATATGCAAACCTGGAACTACAAGGGAGCTTATTACCTCACTTGCTACCAAAAAGTAACCTAAATGTAGCTATCAGAGCACAGATTTTTGTCTCTCATTACTTCTACCTCTAAGAAATGATGCCTCAAAACTCATCAGGAAAAAACTTCAACCTAAAAACCAAACAGATGCAAGCATGAGATTTTGCTGAGATCTCCTCAGATAACCGATCTGTTAACCTGGCAAGTGCTGTACTTTTACACTTGATGGACTTTTTAATTTATTTTATTTTGTAAGACTTAAGTGTTCCAAAATAAATCACTACCTTCTTGCCCTAATAATCAAAATACACACACCAAGAAGGATAATAATATATATTATGCCTTTAACTCAGGAGTTATTAAAGAAACATTTCCATTATTAAGGAAACTGATAAAGTGAGCATATATTAATCCCAGTTACTGGGGAAAGAGGCATGAATTGAATGCCATCCCCCAGAAACACTTAGAAGCTCTAAAAGGTCTGGTTATAGGAGAGCATAAAATTAGTTCTGTAGTTACTAATGTAATGGTACTATTGCATATACAACAGTTTACAAAATTGAAACCACAGAACCTCAATGGTCCTACAAGGGCTGAAGAGTTCTTTTAATCAAAAGAAAAACAAACACTAGGTGTTAGTTTCTAATTTATGTGGCCTGTAGGATAAACAAGCCCAGGCTTTAGGTTAGAAACCATCATTTTTATCTCCGCATATTTTTATGTAGGCAGTATAAAATTAAAGGGTATAAACAATTAGCCTTATTAACAAAGAGATCTAGACTACGTGCTTCTTCCTAGGGGAAAGGCATTCCCTCAAGCCAAGATCACGCATCCATTTAATCCCACACTCGCCCTTTCCTTCCCCCGGCCTTTTCTTTGGCCTGTGGGGACTTGAGCCCATCCAGAGGGGCTCGCTCCAGCCTTGGGAGGCACTGTGAGAGCAATCCTCTTCCGGTAAGAAATCATCTGACACCCATGGAGCCTGCTCCTGGAGAGCAGGAAAGTAGACAGGCTTCGTCTGACCGCTACAGCAAAACTGATGATTCTCCTGTGGTCTCCCTGCTCAGTGTAGTAAGGCACGGCAGCATTCGAGCAATTAACTTGCTAAAGCTGAGTACCAGGCTATGCGAGCGTACCCATATTCCTCGGGGCGGGGCTGGGGACGGGGTGGGGGGCGAGGAAGGCGGAGGAGAGCAGCTCAGCCTGCCACGGCGGGGCCAGCGAGGCTACTACAGCACACAAAACCAGGAGCAGGAGTTTCCCACCGAGCGCATCTTCCACCCAGCGCCTCCAGCACGCAGCCAGGTCTGCTCCGCTTCCGGCAGGGCGCATCACTTCCCACCCTTGCCCGACAACATCCATCACTCCTCGTCAAATATTTTTTATGGTTATAGGTTTAAGGACGGGGGGGGGAAAAAATATCCAACCTTTTTCTGCTTCACCGCCTCCCGCCGGATACACATAATGCGGCCGATAATGAAGTGAGAATCCCCCACCGCGACGCCCCCCACCCCCGGAGCGCAGATGCTGCCCCGGCCAAGCCTCTCGCCGCCGGCACCGGATCGCCGACACAAAGGCTCAAAAGCAACATAAATACAGCCCCGCGGCCGCCGCCGCCGCCGGAGAGCGCCGAGCGAGCCCGCCCCAGCAGCGAGCCCACCCCTCCCGCCTCGGGAGATGTCAGGTTACGGCCGAAAAGCGATTTACCGGGCTCGAAGTCAGGAATGCGCGCCTGGTATTCCGCTCCGACCCTCATTCCTACATCTGCAAGGCAAAGGGGGGAAGAGAAATTAAGGGCTGGAGTGTCCCCGGGCGCCGTCCCAGGCTCCCGCCGTGCGGCGGGCGGGCGGGCTGGCGGAGCCCCCGCCGCGGCCGTGCGGAATAAGCCACCTCCCCCCCGCCACC
>VYZQ01044242.1:85123-97787 GCA_013400655.1 Mystacornis crossleyi
CCGCGGAGCCGCGCCGGAGGCGGCCACCTTGGGGCCGGGCCCCGACGGGCAAAGCCGATGCTTTCACATCGATGAAACCACACGGTGATTTAGAAAGAAAAAACCCGTGCTGGTTTTTCTTTAGAAATTCAAAACGTGATATATTTATTTACCTGTTTAGTGCAATTCCGGTGCGTTATCAAATGCTGCGGTGTTGCCATCCAGTTTATATCAAATATTCACGTTTTATGAGGTAAAAAAAGGCTGAGACGGGCTCCCGACCGAGGCTGAGTTACAATGTGGCAACAGTCTTGCTACTTAATCTGGAGATTCATTATTAGTCAGGACTGTTACTATGCAAATACATTTTATGTTGTTGTGGCTACGTTTTATATGTGTTAAAGATATTTTTAATGATGCAGTGATAACTTGTCTGATTTCCAGATGTAGGGGAAAAAGTATAAACTTAAATTGCTATATATCGAGCCAAAGTCTCACGTTCCAGCTAAGAGTGTCTGACACGATCCATTACCCTTTGTCACATCTCAGCAGTTCTTCCCAGACTCTGCCCTGGCGGCTGTCTACCCCAAGTTGGCTGGTTGATTGATTGATTGAAGAGCGCTAGCAGAAATAGTGCAGCTGCTTTCTTACGGCGAGAGAAAAGGGAGATGGCTACTTGTGTCCATACTCATGGCTAGTAAGTGTTCATAGTGTCTTCTAGCAGGATTGTAACATGATGTAGTTTACCATGTTTGCTGTTTCTTGATATTTTTCTCGAAAGCAGCCCGTTATGGTCAAATTATATATTTTTGAAAAACCTTTGGTTTATGTGTGCTTCCTGGAATATATCAGGAAAATATTGTCAAGACCTTTCCTGCTTTGGGATTTTAGTGGTCTTTGCAGAACTGTTTTTGTCACAACTTTTGGGAGATGACTATCAAAAATGGGAATAAACAAGCTGTGGCTCCTTTATATATGCTGTTCTCCAAGAGCTGGAGAGAAAGATTAGCAAGGAGAAGGTAGGATAGGAGCAGTGGTGGTTGACTCTCTGCAAGTGTCCCAACAATTGAGGATTTGCAGTCTCACAGTTTAATGCACACAGAAGAATTCACATAAGAACACTCACAAATGCCAGAGCCCCAGGAAAATCTTGAACCAATGTTTGTACTTCTAAGGCGCAAAATCAATAAGAAAACTTGCAGGAAATTGGTATTTGTTGTTCGAACTCTCCTAAGGCTGACTATTTGAGGCTTTTTAGCTTTATTTTCTATGGATATGAAGTTTGGGCATACATGCGGCACTATGGTTGCACTTGTCTGACAGTTCTTAACTACTGATAAAAGCTACTGCAAGTTTTAGTAAGCTACTAGAGCTTTCAGGAATGCTAAGTTCTTACAAGTGTCATGAAAGTAACCACCTGAAAGGAAGATTCCTTGTAGCGTGGTTGGGAGAAGTGTCTAAAGAGCTTGGCCTTTTTTGTTTCTTTTGTTTGCACGGCTACTGATGAAACTGCATTTCAGGAGTTACAATTAAAGGGGCATAGGTTCACTTAGTCAGTTAGTTAGATATTAGCAGATGCATTTAGTGATTTTTTTTCCCCATGCAGTCTGACTTGCTTTGCACTATTTCTTCTCTTGGATTCTTGTCTTCTGTTTGAATTTGTTTGTTTGTTTCTTTGTTTTTTTGCCCCTTCTCCATAGTTCCTCTGTCACATTTAGTATGTGGGTGCTTCTGGATTAGATGTGACGTGATAATCAGACAGTTGTTTGTGAGCTTCGTCTCGCATTTGTTATAGAAGCCGCGCATAAGGAATTAGCTTAGACTAATATTAGGATATAGAATCATAGATCACAGCATGGTTTGGGTTGGAAGGGACCTTAAAGATCATCTAGTTCCAACCCCCTGCCAAGAGCAAGGATGCCACTCTCACTAGATCAGTTTCTCAAAGCCCCATCCAACCTGGTCTTGAAAACTTCCAGGGATGGGGCATCCACAACCTCTCCTTATTTTATGTTTTATCCTTTCTTCTGTATATCCTTCGTTCTCTATATCCTTACTCATCATTTTTGTTTCCGAACATAATCCCTAGAGGGCAGCAAAGTAACCAACGCATTCGGTAGGTGCAACTTGAGCCGGTTTAAAGATGCTCTTTATGAGCCTGCCAGTTTTTGTTCCTGGAGATTATACCTTTCTTAAAACTTATTTCCCAAGTCATAGTTTCAGGGGGAAAGTTTGTGTTTGGGCAGGAAGGGAGGGATCCTTGCAGTACTAAGTGGATCGCAACAGAGAGGAAGGGAATTAGGGAATGGACAAGTTGCAAACAAGGAAGGTGAAGCAGTTGCTTCTTCCCTTTTAATGAAATTGCTGAAAGGCCTTAGTAGAAAAAGAAGCTCAAAAGGAAATGGCTTTCACTATCCATGGATCAACTCAGCTTAAAACCTACATGGCTTCTGAGGATGCTCCACACAAATTTGAGGCCTCTTGCAATCATCTTTGCTAGTGCAGATTCTTGGAATTCATTGCTTAAAATCAGGCTCTGATTGGATTGCGGGCTCCTGCATATTATTACCTTACAGTGAGGGTTAATGACAGTATTAACTGTTGAGCAGTGAGCTAGGGGAAAGTAAAGACTTTATTCAGAGGAAAATAAATTCTTAAAACTAGGTGGTTTAACGTGCCTATATTACTACAGAATCATTTAGGATGGAAATGACCTCTAAAATCGAGTCCAGCTATTAACCCAGCATTGCCAAGACCATCACTAAACCACATCCCTAAGTGCCACATCCATGTCTCTTATAAATACCTCCTGGGATGGTGACTCCACTACTTCCCTGGGCAGCCTGTTCCAATGTTAGAACTCTTCCTGCGGAGAAAGTTTTCCAAATATCCAATCTAAACCTTTCCTGGTGCAACTTGAGTCTGTTTCCTCTCATCCTATCTATTACTACCTGTGAGAACAGACCCATCCCCACCTTGCTACAGCCTCCTTTCAGGTAGTTGTAGACAGCCGTGAATATCCCCCTCAGCTTCCTTCTTTCCATGCTAAACAACCCCAGCCCAATCAGCTGCTCCTCATGAAACTTCTGCCCCAGTCCCTTCCCCAGCTTCATTGCTCTTTGGATGCTCTTCAGCACCTCTTGTATGTTATGCCCATCTCACCTATGAAAATTCCAATTCATTAAATTCTAGGTCAGGGAAGGTATTGCAGATCACACGGTTGGCCTTTTTACCTTATGGTGACAGTTTCATGCTTTCAGTTTTTTTGGAAAGAGCATTTTGACAGTTTCCTGTCTTGGGAATGTTACTTTATACCATTTAAAATCTGTGTCTTTAAATATTTTTAGAAACAGGTCAACAGATTTGTGATGCTTCTCTAGAAAAATTATAGATAGATGATGTGTGCTGTGTGAAACCCAGAGAAAATAGGATGACCATGAAACCTTTTGGCAATATCCAGCCTGGAAACTTGTGCTTTAATGTGGAGGTTTATAATTGTTCCATAAAGAAAAGTAAGCTCTTTGTCGTCATAAACACATTACGAAAAGCATGCCTGGGATCAAGGTATTTTCAGATAAATTACACTGCTTGGAGTCTGTTCACGCCTCTGCTGGAAAATATATAGGTGTCATCTGTCAAGTACTGTGTTTCTTTTATATTAAACACAACTAGGCCTGCTGGGTGGGAAGTGGGAGGCTTAGAGTGGACAGGGCGAGATTTATTAGTTCTTTTACACTGATGGTTGTTGCTGTGTTTCATTCTACATTCTTGAATTTTCCAAATACTTCACATTTTAGTGGAACCAGTGGAAGAGGGTGGATTTTCTACAGCTCTAGAAAATCAGGCCTTCAGTCTCAAGCCAGCACGTATTAGCATTTTTGAATTCTAGTCTTTATGTTTAATTCTAGTCTTAGTGTTTTAAGGCAGACATTAGTAAAAATTTGCTCTATAACTGACCATTAAAATGCAACAACAAAGCATATTTGCTAACTGCCTTTCTGCTGTTAATATCTCCCAACTGAGATTTTTTTTTTGTTTTATTTCTGTAGTGCTGTCTTCCAGTTATAGGTTTCAAGAGTTACCTGCTTTCCAGAATGGAATGCTTCTGCATCAGGACAGTTAGTAACTTATTCTTGGGAGATGGAGAAAGTCATGTTGCAGTTCCTTTGAGAAGTCTAAGGACTTCAGCAGCTGTAGACATTTTTCCTATTTAAATAGCTGTCACCAGCTGATCATATCATGCCTCTCTGAAACCTTTGCCAAAATTTGAGACTCAGACTGTGTTGTACAGTGTTAGTGGTAGATACCTTGAATGAAGCGGGGAATGTTAGGACTTGGCACTCTGTTAAAAATAGTATTTTGAAATAAATTATTTATTGCACTGTAGGAAGGCTTATTCAGGAACGAGCATAATGGGTTAGTGCTAACATCCATCTTGCCCAGTACTTTGATCTTGACAGTTCTACAGAGGAACTCATTTTGGGTCTGGTGCCATAATCTCCATTCTGTGTTGGCAACAAGCCTATTTTTGGTCTTCTAAAGATTTGCTGAAACTCTGAAGTGTAAAGTTTGGTGTCTTTAAAAAAAAATTGTGATTCCTATAGATGTGTTATGAAAACTTCTGTTCCACCTTTACCTATTTGTAGACTTGTTTCAGTGACTTTGTACAGGTGAATTTTACTGACACTGTATGATTATATGTTTTTCCTTTAAAAGAAATTTTTTTCTCTTTTTCTTGACAGGAGGGATGGGTGTTCCTGATCAGCCCTTTCAGTATCATTGTCTCATTTCTCTTCAGTTAATCTAAATATCTGGTAAGATGTACTGTTTGCAAAGAGTAAAGAGGTTCTGTGTCCAGTTGATTATCATGACACACTGTAGGAAAAGCCTGAGTATAGCTGACTTAATCTTGTATTACATAGGCAACTCAGGACAATTGGTCATTTCAGAAAGGTAGTTGACAGACATCATTTAACCACTTATATTTTTGCATAGCCTCTTTAAAGAAAATTTTGGTAACAGCTGCCAGTACATCTTTTAATTAGAGCACTGACATTCAGTACTGTCAGTGAAGATTCTCAGACTGTGTATGAAGATCTTGTGTACATGGCTGAAATGATAGCATCTCATTACAAATAATTTGGGTTTAGAGCCAGTTGTTTCCCATAGAAGGGAAGAAACACATTGTAATTGTTTTGGTAAGCTATGCTTTTACTTTGTCCCATTTCACTTTTGCAGACAGTTACCTGAACTACTTTTCATAGGACTGTTCAGCAGAAAGCAGAGGTCACCTAATAAATACTTAAAGCTGTTGGACTTCTGTAAGAAATGTAGTTTTGCTTCTCCTGCACAGTATTTACATTTTTTGTGCCTTTGTTTGTTGTGGTTTCAGAAGTGTTTTTTTTTGTTTTTTTAAATGCAAAGCAAAGCAAGTGCTTTGATTCCACGCACTTGGGGAAACTGTGCTAAACTTATGCTTTACTCTTTCTTGTCAGGTTCTCTGTCGCTGGGCTAACTTGAAGAGGTGACCATTTGCTGTGAGTTTATGATGTTTATGGTCTATCCTATGGGTCTCTCCTCCTTTTCCTTCTGTGAAGCAACATCACAAAAGGAACATACTGTGCAGGATTTTCTCGTTGCACTTAATAATACCAAACACTCATTTTGTTGAGAAAAATGTTCTTTAAAACATACCAGAATAAGAAAAGAAGATGCTCTGCTATGTTACCATTGTAACATATTACCATGTAATATGGTAACGTATTACCATGTAATACGTTACCATTAGGATTTGTGCCTAATCCTGATAAAGAGATAACTTTGCCCCAAAGAGCTTGCAGTTTGTTTGGGATCCAGCCAGTGTATGTAACTGACACTAGGAAAACAAAGGGAGAATAAAGGAAACATCAGTAATATGTTAACATGGACAAATTATGTAAAATTACTGTAACTCTCTACTGCCCATCCATTTAAGATACAGTGTCATTGCAGGAGTAACCTTGGGGGATCTGAAAGAACCAAAAGTAGTATTGTTAAGAACTTAACTTGAGAAAGATGATGTGTTCTTGCATGTGGAAAAAAGATGTAAAGAGTGGTGTAGTAACCAGTAGTGGCAGCTTTTTTTGTTGTATGTTTTAGGCCTTGAACTGTCAGAACATTTTATGCTGTAGCATACTGGCACCTTCTGCTAAATTTTATCCTCCATAGCTTATCCTACCTGGCTTTTTGTGGTTTAAGGGTGGGGGGAAGGGGGCAGGTATAAAGTGGAAAATAACACTGACTGTCTATGACCAAAAGAAGGTCCCTGAGGTATTACAAGAGTTTATATTTCTGTTTTCTGTATAGAAAAGTATACACTGTATCTTAGAAGTCCCTGTGTTATGGAGCTGTGCTGGATTTTGAAGGTCAGTGTGGCTGGACTGTGTAGGTATCAAGATATTACTGCTATTCAAGTGTCATATCTTTTCCTGCTGTAACTACTGTTTGGCTCATGTAATGATCTACAGTTCAGGAAAGATCAGCAAGAGGTTCCATTTTGAGAATATCTCTAAGAGTTGCAAGCAGCAAAAATATAATCATTAGTTAATTTTTTCTCATATAAGTAAGATTTATTTTTTCCACATGGAAATTGTTATTATAATACCATTTCACTGGAATTTTGTAGGAGTACAAACAGTTCTCTTGAGAGTGTCCTGTTAAAAACACTAGCAACTCAACAGCAAACAAATCAGTAGGGCTGTATCTGGCTCTTCAAGTTGTATAATATAATGTTTCCAGGAATGATGTTCTCTCTTTTCCTATCTGAGGCAGATGTAACTACATCAATACAAAACTGAAATCTGCGACTTTGCATTTGAAGGTATGGATCAGTACATAAAGGGTCAGTCTACAGTAGAAAAACTGTCCTTGGAAAGACAAAATTTCTGCTGGAGTGTTTGTTAAACTGAGAGGAAAAACAAAAGCTCATGCCTACACAACTTTAGGGTGAAAATGTTGGATACCACTAGGACCTTGTTATTGTTGGTTTCCACACAGTTTTTAGAAAAATACCCACTCAACTTCACTCTCAGCCAGTGCTTTAAATTCTCTTATGCTGGAGATGATGTTTTTACTTGCACTTATATAGTTCAGTATTTTCCATCTAGGTTACATCCCTTTTAGCGAAGGTGGCTTTTATCCTCAGTTAAATTAAACAAAATAAAAGTTGAAATATGTTATACTCTGGGAGCCTGTTATGAGGTCCACTTGTGTTAGACACACATCGTTCTGAAAAACCAAAGAGTTGACTCAGGTTTCAGAGCTTCACTCTGAGCCCACTGCCAGAGATCCCTGCCTATGGATACTGCACAACTGGCAAGGGCACTTTGGATAGATGATGCTTCTGCTGATGTTTCATAAACACCAACTTCTAACAAGCATATTCCCAGCCCATCCACTCATGCCCTAGCTTCACCTTCCCATGTCCCACATGCTGTGTTTTGGTTAGGTAGCTGCAGATAGGTCTGGATATTCTAAAAGAATGTCCTGATATTTCTCTGTACTATGTGACTTTACATAGAAGTTTTTGTCATTGCTTCACAATTGATGAAAGCACAGAAAAGAATCCTTTTTTACTTCTTTTGTAAAAAATCTAACCAAAATTAGAAAAGGCATAAAATCCCCTCACAGTAAGTATCCAAGTGTTTATGAAAATCAATACCTCATGTGATATTAGTTGCTAGGCATGAATACGAGTCCAGTGCTGATAAAGACCGTGGAAAAAATTACTTTTAAGATATGGTCAAATTTAGAAAATTAGTAGTTTTTTCTCAGTGCAGTTTCTGGAGATAACAATAAGACACTACTTAGAATGAGAATGTTTGTTATCACTTTATTTAAATTTTAATTGAAAAAAATGGTAGTACTAAGCTGTGTTAAAACTAACCTCCCTCCCTCCTTCCCAGATTTATGCCCCTGAGTTGTTTGGCTACTTCTGCTTATCCCTCCCACTGTTAAAGGATGCAACAAAGTTTTGTCTACAGAGAAAGCAAATACTGTGAGTAAGGCAGCCTGTTGACAGGATCATCAGTAAGTGGGAAATATGTGAGGAAACGTTAGGCTCAGTAGAACTATGAAATAAAGTGAGAGGAGTTTGTTTTGCTTTTTTTTCTTCTCTATTCTAGGGTTGGTTTTTTTTTTTGGAGGAGAGGTTAGTTTCTGGTTGTTGATAAACCTTCTATAACTGAAAAAGTACAAGGCACTGGTATGGTAAAGTTGTAAGGTAAGAAAACACCTTTATAGAATATGTGACTTCAAAGCAGGAATTCTGAGGACATGTGAAGCAAAACCTATAAAATACAAGCTCTGTGCAAGAAACTTTTTCACTGTGTTGAGGATAGTTTCATGCTGGGTACTCTTTAAGGTGTGTTTTTTGGTGAGGCTGTTTGTAAAGAGGCACTAGCAGTACCTTTACCACTGTCAGCCTCACAGGTAGGATGCTTCTGTCCAGAAAACAAACAATGAGGCTTTTAAGACTGTTGGGCTTTTTAAATTTACCGAAGAGTTTAGGTTATGTTATAATATGGGGATTCTGACTCAGTATTATTTGGGAATTTCTTTGTGTTATTACGTTCTTGGAAACTGCTGTATAGTAGAATACAAAGGAAAAAACCCAAACCACAGAGGACCTGCTAGCTAGGACAAGCATATTCCTAACTAGGAGTTATTTTTCTGAATCTGGACCTAAACCAGCTAATTTTTGGTTTTATTCTTTGGACAGCATATAATGAAAATGTAGGATTAAAAGCGGCTTTTTAAAATATTGTTGTATTAGACACTACTAGACAACAGTTGAGAGATAAAGATGCAATTAGTAATAACACTGTAATTCGGCCTGCAGAGCTCCTTGCTGCTTAACAAAAAGGAACTATGGGTTCCTAGGCTTGTTGTGGACAGGGCATGCAAACAAAATTATTTGTTACAATTACTTAGCAGGACCCTGCATTTTGTTAGAATTCAAGCAAACTGCAGCTGAACTGCTTAATTTTGTCTTGTTTTATATTGACCCAGACACAGGAAAAATGAGGCCAGTGAAATACACAATGAAAGTGTTAATTTCAAAATCTCGCCAGACCTGGAACCAAAGAAACTGTGGTTGTTTTCTATCTCTTCCCTGAATAACAGCACCAGTGGGTCACTGCCTCTGCTCTGAAACTGGGATAGACTGGGGACATGTCCACAACCACAGGGTTGGGCCAAGAGGATTGAGCAGACGCAGCTGCAGTGAGGGGAAGCGTGATAGTAGCTGTTGTCTCAGTCAGGATGTGTGGGGGACCTTTTTTGTTTTGGGTTCTGGGGGTTGTATTTTTTTTTCCCTCCCTAAATCTGGAAATCCAGGTTGCTTCCTCCTGTTGAAATAAATGGAGATGGACATGCTGTCCAAATGGGGAAAACTGTTCTATGCTCTTTTGAGGTGTTCTTTAAGAAGGAACAGTTCCTCCGTTAGCCCACACTCCAAATGTTAGATGTATAAATAAAAACTGGCTGTGTACTCTCTCATCAGTTTTATTTTGAGATTTTTTCCCCCCTTCTTTTCAGAACACTGGATTTTTTCAGTTACTATTGCATATTTGTTACCCGTTAAAAGTCTGGAGGAAATTCAGTAATTCCAAAACTAGAAAAGTGTCCATATTTATTTTTTGACAAATTTGTTACGGCTGTTTGGGAATGCTAACATACCTCAATTCATCGGCCTACAGTCTGCTGTGCAACTGCATATTTCTTTGAGTTTCTTTTATTTCAGGCACCAGAAATAATTGGACCTTTAGGAACCTCAGGCTGAACTTTACCAGTGTCTCGAGATAGCATAGAAATAAATTGAACAGTTTCAGTAAGATGCACAAGTATCTTCTCAAATTCTTTCCTTTTGATGGACACATGTGCTTGTTAAACTACGGACTTGGGTTAGTTTTAAGGACTAACTTTTGTTTTTCATTGCTCTTCCCACAAGATAACAAATAAAGTTAATCACAAGCAACTAAGTATTCATGGATGTTATTCCTTAACCGGAGGCCTTAGCCTGCATTTCTTTGGGGGTAAGAATTTGTACAATAATGACTGCTTTATTGATTTGAATGTAAAAATAAATAAATAAAGTTATAATTATTTCTCGATCTTAATTGGAATTCAGAATTTCTTTTTTTTTTTTAGTGTCTGTATGGCAGCATAACTTGTATATTACCTTCTGTAATTTGTTATTCTATCAATTAATGTATTTTATTTTGAGTTTATCAAAGGCCATATGGTAATATACAAATTGAACTCAATTTAAAGATTGAATGCTCTTTTTATTTTCAGAGTTGGTGGTAGTTTGTTATAACTGTGTTATGATTCTTGGTTTTGACAGTTTATTTTTTACAAAGAGCGAAAGGAAGTATGCAATACAGTGAAGAAATCAAAAAGACCTTAAATAAAACCAGTTCTTTTCAATATAAATTAGCTAAATTCTGAGCATATGTGATGTCCCTAACTACCATGTTTCTTTACTCATTTGATGATGTGACAGTGAAATGACAAGTCCCGGGTACTGTCAGAGTCTAACAGCAGAAGCCTTGTGCAACTTTGGAAGAACTGGGTTTGCCCAGACTGCAAGGCAGCAAGAGCTGACAGATGAGCATTACAGCAACTTCTCATGCATTTGAAAACTTGCAAAAGGGTTGGTGATTTTTGTGACTGCAGAAGGAAGAGGTTTTACTGGCTTCAAAGACCAGATGACTTAGTGACATTTTAGGAAAAGCTTTCTCACAAGATTTGTTAGACGTTGGAACAGATTGCCAAGAGACTCTGTGGCTGACTAAGGGAAAGTTTTTTAAAGTAAGTTACCTTAGTATCTCTCAAGAGTGAGCCATGTGACAAAGTGAAAGAAGTGAGCTCTGTCCAGTTACAGTGTTTTTATTTCATAGATGCCATGGTGTTAAATGACCCTCCCATAAATTAATTCCTGGACCTGATGTTTTCAAGCTGTCTGCGTGTATCAACACTGGAAGTTGACAGCTGCGTTAGGAAATGGGTTGATGTAAATACAGGCTACTGCCAAAAAGAGAATTGTCTTAGCTGCCCTTTTCAGGCTGGTTTTCAATTCAGTGGGGTGACAGATATGCATAGCTTAGATGAAGGCAAATCTGTCCCTTTTGCAGCAGCAGCTGTGACCATGGAACAGGAGCTTAAAGCTCGGCAATCAAGGAATGGTCACTTTCTGGGGTGATGGATACAACTGATGCCTTGAAGTGGCTATCTGAGAACAGAGGCTAGACAAGAATAAAAGTAGGTATTGATTTGAAAGGCCTTCAAAGGTACGCCTTGAGAGTGTAAAGTCTCCGAGGGGCTCTACCCAAGATGGACACTGGGTCACGGGTTCTTCACACTTTTATAAGTTTGGTCCATTTACATATCAGGATTAATTCTCCCATTATAACTTCAGTTAATGATGTAATTACCCCGAGTTTGCCCCTCCTCTTCAAAGGCTTTTAGTTTACATAGTTTGGGGCCTGGGACAATCAAGGTGTCCTTGGAGAGCAAACCTAGAGAGGGTAAGCAGCATGAGAAGAGAACAGTAATTAACAGGCCACATGGAACTTCAGAGTTACACACTAGGCAGTACAGGATTTGAAAAATATAGAAGTTACGACCTAAGGCATCACTACATGTACTGACCTAGGGCCTTGTTCAGGAAAGAACAGGCTGCAAGAGCAGCATAATGCAAGACAGCTGAATGTCCTTTATAGCAAGCTATCACCTTTTATATTAGCCTAAAATGGAAGTGTTAGGGATTTATTCCTGTCCAGTAGGCTTTAGCAAACATGCAAATAAAGCCATTCCAGTTTTCAACTTTCAAAAAAAAAATGATAGCTGGAGAGAGGTAACCCACTAATAATGAAGTCAGACAGTGTACGTGTCCTGCTTCAAGTGGGGCTTTGCCACCAGCTCTGTATCATTTGCAAAATTTACCAGTGATGGTGAGAAAATTAGTATAGAATTCAAAATAATCACAGTAAAACACTATCACAGTGTCCCTCTGCTCAAGTGGTGAAAAATTCATACTGCCAGTAGGAATCATATTTTGCAGAGGGGAGAAAGTCTAAAGGAGGTAGAAGATACAGGAGAAATCTTCTATTTGTTATTGGGTCTAGCAGAGGAGGAGTTCATTTTCCCCACAGAAGCCCCCAGAGCTGTGCTGTGCATTGGCAGCTGTAAAGGCGCCCATAAGACACCAGTGTTTTGACTGCTGCTGAGCAGCGCTGGCACAGCATCAGCACTGTCACTCCATCATCTTCCTCTCACCAAGAGGATGGGGGTGGGCAAAATATTGGGAGGGGACCTAACCAGGACAGCTGACCCACTGACCAAAGAGGTATTCCGTACCATGGGGTGTCTACTCAGATGCAAAAGCTAAGGAAAAGGAGGAGGGAGAAGGGACATTTGTTATTTACAGCGTTTACCCTCCGGAGTAACCCCTATGTGTGCTGAAGCTCTGCTTTCTGGGAGGTGGCAGGGCATCAGTCACTGATGGGAAATAAATAATAAGATCTTTGGGGTTTGACTTTGCTTGCGTGCATGCAATTTTTTTCTTTCGCTTTAGTAAACTGCTTTTTCTTGACTTACAAGGGCTTTTTGCCATCTTATTTTGCTGAGGAGGGGAGTGATAGAG
>VYZQ01044244.1:0-17188 GCA_013400655.1 Mystacornis crossleyi
AACATCAGTTCATAGAATCACAGAGCAGTCTTTTAGATGCATTTGGAAATGAAAAATGCTGTCCTGAAAGCACAGATAGTGTTTTAAGAATCAAGAGATATAGTATAAGTGATCGGAAAAAATCCAACAGCTTGGCTTCAGAAACATACTTTACATACTTAAAAGGAGTAGGATCACTCACCTACAGCTACCAACAGTAGTTCTGATATCCATGACCATAAAGGAAATGCTAAATACTTTTGCATCATCATTGATCAAATCAACATCTGTTTGATTTCTTCCCTTGTGGTTTGACTCTTACTTTAGCTGCTGTAGTGACTGGGAATATGGTCCTTGTGTTCCAGTGCTTTCTATACAGAGACTGAAAAAGCCTGTTCTCTTGTTTGTGAGTAGGGAGCTTTTCAGTTTTTATAATGAAATATTGCGATGTGTGTCTCTAATACACTCGTTGAAACTCAAATACATTAGCTATCTGCAAGAGTAAGAATAAAGATAAATGTGCTCTAATTTAAAGGCATGGCATTAAAAGTTTCAGAAGAAACATAATAGTGGAAAGTCTCTGGAAAAAACCCCAAAACCTGATGAAAATAAAGAACAAAACTGTGTGTGCAGATGTTCAAGTGCTAATTTCCTCCATTGGTGGCTCATCACTGGTCTACTTTACAGCAAAATCCCATTTCCTGCCTCACTTCATGTGTTAATGCTTGGTTTTGCAGGGATTGTAATCAAGAAGGAAAGAAAGCATAGGAGTGCGAGTATGTATCCATAGAAATAAATTTTATTCTTTATATATATATATAATATGCATTTTGGAAAAAACTAGCTCCAGGTATCTCCTACTGATAAATGCACTTTTACAAGAATGTTCTTTGACCTGGGACAAAACATATAAACACTTTCAGAGCCATCACTGGTATAGTGCTATTTTAAAATATAGGATTCTGTATTTGTAAGAAAATTATTTTAACAAGGTTTTGTGTATGCTCTTGTAAAATGGTCTTGGGCTGAAATTAATGTAGTTAGTGTATTTATATTGAAGAGACTAGAAAACCTAACTCGTTGCTGGCAAAAGTAGATATAAGTGAACATTTTCTGTCCTGAGTGGATATTTTGAATGGAGCTTTAATGGTACCACAGTTTCAACAGGTTTGACTCCATTGCATTCAGGGTTTCTATAGTAATTACTATGGCAACAGTGATGCAGAAAATGTTCCCACGGGAACCCAGCTGTGAATAATAACTAACTGAAAACATTTCGCTTTTGCATCTCAGGTTAAATGTCCCTTCAGTGAAAGTATGGGGGGTTTGCTTACTTAATAGGAAGTCATTCTCTTGCATAGGAACCTGCCTATGTTGACAGGTGTGTGTCTGGTTTCAGAGCAGAAACACCTTTTCAATGTATTGCTGAAGTATCATCCCACAGACCAAGGAAAAGGGTTAGAAACATTAGATGTAAAATTTGGCACCAGCTTCAAATGTTTCATGTTGTGAAGAAACTTCTTAAGTGAAATTTGTGGTACAAAATCTTCTGCTCAGGAGCTATATCTTAGTTTTATCTTCAAGAATGATGTAAATCATTTACATAATGACTAATACTGTTAATAAAAACTATCTTGGTAGCCTTCTGACCTCACTGTGCAACGAAGGTCAGGATCACACAAGTCACATGGTAGAGGTCAGTATTTGTTGACTTCAGCATCTATTTATAAATTGCCTTCAAAAACTGTTCTGTTTTTTTCAGAAATAAATTTGTCAGTGTTAAATGAAATATCCTGAAACTGTTTGTTGTTAAATCTAGCTCTCCTTGTACTTGTAAACTGGCCTTTGTGCATACAATTGCCTTGTTCATATTTATTTCACTTTCATTCAGAACAAAGGGGAAACCAGTCTGGTGTTTATGATATGAATAAACTTCTAAACTTGAAAGCATTTCAGCGCTTCACTGTCATGGAGTAACACAAAATGCTTATGGTGCCTAGGGGATTTGTGGCCACAAGGAAAAGTTCTAATGAGTTATATAAAAAAAAAAGGGAAACTAAACTAATAAATATTTAAAAGACTCTGGTAATTATTTCTGAGATCTAAAAAAACATGTTAAAGCTGAATAAGAAAATTGTGATGAGCACTTTTTTATGTATGAGGAGAAAATAGTTTTCTAAGCCCCAGGAGCTGATTGTTGCTTTTAAAGTTATTTATGCAACTTAATAGGAATTACTGTGCAGATGGAAATGTGATGAAATGGAGGTGAAATCACAATTTGTTTTATTTGGACCCCTGTGGTGTACAATCTGCAAGTACAGGTGAAAGTCTAACAAGCAAAAATGTCTTTGTAAGTCTAAAAGCTCCGTAGTTTGATCTTGATGACTTGTAACTATATATCACATATTGATATCATGTGCACTACAGATGTTTCAGCTGTGAGCATCTTAAGTATTTTGTTGCATTTATTGTACTTACTGGTCTTGGTAATCTAGATTGTAAGTGTTCTCTCCCAGGTCTCACTGGATGCTTGTCTTTAAAACAACACCAGAGGAAAAAGAGATAAAATAAAGTATCATGATTCGGGATTTAAAAAAAAAATTCTAAGTAAAATCTCTAGAAATGGCAAAAGGTTTAAAAAGTTGAAGCTTTACTCCTCAGGCTTGATATAAATATTGCAACTTCCCATGAAATGTTTTGTTATTGATAACGTGATGAGGACAAGAGGAAATGACAGTACAAGAGGAAATGTCCTCAAGCTGCATCAAGGGAGGTTCAGATTAGACATTAGGAAGAATTTCTTCACTGAAGGGGTGGTCAGGCATTGGAATGGGCTGTCCAGGCATGGGGTGGAGTCACCATCCCTGCACGAGTTCAAGAAACAACTGGCTGTGGCACTGCGTGCTGTGGTTAATTGACGTGGTGGTGATCAGTCAAAGGTTGGACTTGACCTTGGAGATATTTTGCAGCCTTAATGATTGTATTATTCTATGAATTTCTGACTTTCTCCCCACTTCTTAATATTCTGTTCTTTATTTAACTGACAATGCCCAAAGTGTGGGAGAATTTCTGTTGTCCATGGTGTAGTTATGCCACCATAAAATGCTTGTTGTCTGAGCAGGGCCCCAGGATGCTACAGAATTTAACGTTTGGTGAGATTTTTATGTCCAATTTACTGAACTGTATGTGACAAAGTAGCTAAATGGAATTTGCCGTGACAGCCTCCAATCCTTTAGGCATGCTGGAGGGCAGAGCTAACGGAGACAGAAAATTGTGGTATAATTTGACTTTTCTGGAGAGGTAGTTACTCCATGCTGAAGATAAGTCATGGGCATGGCTGCATCCACTTGGAAAAGTTTAGTTTATTAGCTCTGGTGGTTACAGATCTGTTACAATCTCAAGATAAGACGTTCTGGTCTGTCTGCATAGAGGTTGCAGGAGTGGTTCTTGTCACTCAGTGTAAAACCCTTCAAGCAAGAACAGTCTTGCTCAGGGAAACATTATGCTGAAAGTTAGTCCTCTATAACTGATCGCATTTAATAAAAGCAGATTTCTTTCCTTGACTGACTGGCTTAGTGCCATATCCTTGAGAGCAAGGTGTGAAGGCATCACACAGCTCTCTTGAAAAGGTATGCAGGATGGTTTTACTTTTCAACACAGAGAAGTCTCTAAATTGACTATAACGATTCTATATGACATTTTAGTTACAAACGTACATTTTTTGCCTTTTCAGGTGCAACACAAGCTGTAGTGCAGTAAATTAGGAAGTTGCAAATGGAAGATAAGGAACTAGCAGTATAAAAGTTTTTAAATCATTTATAGGATTGACTTGCCTCCAGATGTAACTTGTTTCAAATAGTTGCCCTCTTTGTTTAGTCCTTCTAATCTGCCTGAATGCCTGTTAGTGAATCACAGCTCCACAGGGTCTCAAGTTTACCTTCGGAAAGGGCCAGATGAGATGAATCCAAACAAAAAAGGCTTTCAGAACACACCCATTTCCTGTATCAAGAACATGATGTGATGGTATTTGAATGGATTTTGAGGGTGTTAGTAGGGTCTCTATGGTCGAGGTGAAAATGCTGTTTGGGTGGATTTTGAACAGCTAAGAAATCCCTTGTTTGATTTCTCTGTGTGAAAACCCTTTTTTTCTATCTAACCAGCAAGTATCCAGTCTTGCTAACCTAAGTGGATTTCCCAGCCTTTGCTTGCAGTTTGAAAACAAAATGAAGCAGACTTCTTGTCCCTCCTTGAGCATGAGTGTTGTGAGCTTTTTGCCCCGAGGCTTGGCTTTTTCTGACGCTCTGATGATGGGAGCATTTAAGCCTTACCATCAAATCTTATTTTTCCCATGGAACAGAGGATCCTCTCTGGCTGTTGGGTGGAAATGAGCAAACATTTCTTTTGAATGAGCAGTTATTCTCCCTGTAAAGAATTCAGCGTGTCTCTGAGATACACAAGTGGGGTGAGGTAATGACTGAAAATTAACAAGTATTATTGCCGTTTTTTCTTCTGAATATAATAGAAATGATACAGGGATATTTTTAGGCTGCATAATCAAAGTAAGGCTGTGAATTCTCTCTCATCTCAGGCTTTTACAATATTCATGACACGGTGATATTTAGTTATAGAAACATAATACAGGATTCTGTTCACATCCTCCCCAGCATAAATGCAGCTGTACCTTTGTCAAACAGCAGAAAAGTCTGGGTCCTCCTGCTGGCCAGCAGCCAGGGATTTCTCTTTCAGATGTGACCAGAGTTCATGTATAGCAAGGGCGATGCTTTTATAGTGATGCATATTGATGGCATTTATTGTATTGACCTGCAATAATTAGAAGTGAAGAAGTCATTTATGGCTAAGGCTGTAGATCATGCTTGTTATTCTTCAGAAGGTGAAATGTTACATCCTTTGGAATATCTGATTTTTAGGTTGAAATGTTGCAGTTCAGTTGGCCATCAGGTTTTCTTTTTCATCTTTCATAAGGATGTTTTTAATTGTTGCAGGAAAATAAATACAGAAATGAAAAATAATTTGTAGCTTCTTTGGGTTTTGCTAGTGATGGGATATTTTATGGTAGAGTGCATTGATTCATAGTATAAATAAACATGTTCTGAGGAAAGCATGGGAAAAGAGTAGGTGTGAGACAGCTCGCTGCTGCAGGTACCTGCTTTGTCTCTGTGCAGCCACATTCACAGGGGCTGTTTTTCTTTCTTCATGCATTTATGCCAGTTCATGATAGTAGGACATAAAAAGATGATGTTCACATTAAGTCAGCACAGCAGCTGAAAATCAGTCATTGTTTTTTTTTCTTGTTATTATTGTTGTTTCTCTCAAGATATGAAGCATTCAGTCTTGCTCAGCTGAGTGGCCTCCCCACCCCCAGGGACCCATTTGTGACAAGCTCGTGTCTGCAGGACGGGGCCCTGGCAAATCAAACACGCGCCCAGTCTTGGGGTTACTTTGCCTTTAGCAGGAAAAACCCATCAAGTTAACTCTCTATAGGAACTTAAGTCTTTTCTGAGCCTGATTCTGTTGTACTGATTTGTTTTACACTCCTGGAAAGTAAATGGAATTTTCCACTATCTCCTTTTAGGGCCAAAATGCACAGGCCTAGTATAAAAGGGAAATAGTATTTGAGATTACAAATGGATGAGTCAATGTTTTTTATTAAGTAGGTCAAAGCATGAGCTTTTTTCCTGCTTTTAAAATCTGTACTAAAGGTACATTATTATCTGTTATTTAAAATATCTAAGAAAATCAGTATTCAAAACTATTGTTCAAAGCTAAAATGCTCTTGCACATCTCAGGCTTCACCAGGTAAACCACTGAGACATTTTCTGTGGGTGGAATTTAATATCACAACTATTGCAATGTGTTAAATTCAATGTGCTTTTATGTCCTGTGTCTTAGTGTACATTTTTGATAGGTTGAGCAGATGACATCACAAAGAACAGATCTGAGCAGTAAGTACTATTTATTATTTAACAGTATCTTCGTAAAATATTCACAGCTGTAGTAACAACCTTTATTTTTGCAGATTGAAAAGAATTTTTACTTAGCACACTTTGTCTCCAATTGGTTTGAGCTCTGCTTTTATTATCTGAGTATTCTTGTAGATTTGCAAAATGAGCTTTTATCTTTGAACGGATGTAGCAGCTGAGTATTTTAAACAAAACACGGACAGTTTGGATATTCATATCTAAAACATACCCTTGTAGTCAGTGATTCTGTGTGCAGATAGACTGGAGGATCAGATGAAGATATAAAAGTTGCGTGAGCTTAATATAAACTGCCATAAACTGTTCACTTCACTCATCATCATGCTTCAAGGCAGGTAACACACTTTTGTTAATAAATGTAATAGAAAGTTTAAAACATTCAGTCTGTATTTTAGTTTTCAGATTCCTTTATACGCTTTAACCTACCAATTGTCATTATATAACTAACCTACAGCCCAGTAAAAGTTGCACAAAAAAAGCTCCACTGATTTATTCTGGAAGGCATGTTAATTTGGGGTCTAAATATATTTTTCTAGTATATCCATAGTATGTGTGTGATGGAACCTCAACAGAAAACCCTGCACATCTTAAGGACACATGCATTTTATTTCCTAGGCCACAAAATAGTGGTAGAAGCACTTGGCCAAAGAAAGTGCCAGAGCACAGAGGGTATTGCCAATGTCAGAAGTTCCTGCAGTAATAAAAATTTAGTTCAGTAAAATTCAAAATTATTCTTACTGAACCGCAGGATCACTAGGAGCTAGCAGGCAAGCAAGTTAGTCATTCCCTGGTAAATATATATCAAGGGGTCTAAGCTATATTTGGGTTACTAAGGCATGAAGGTGCCATTTTCTGGCTTATGTTGCCAGGGCCGGAGCTAAGGATGGAATGGAGGATGCACAGTTAAAACTGCTGCTGCTGAGGAGGAGCACTTCGCCTCTCAGACAGAGGGACGGGCCCAATGCTGAGTTTCTCCACGGCTGCCTTCCCAAGGGACAGGTCCCCGCTTGTACTTTCCTCCCAGTGGAGGGACTTGGTTTCAGGTTTTATTCCCAAGGTAAACTTTCCATAGTGATCCCCAAGCCAAGCTCAGACGGAGGGTTTGGTGACCCCTCCCTCCCACAGGCTGAAGAGTTCCTTTATATCCCCACCCTTTGGTCTTTCCTTCTTAACACTGCGGTACTGAGGAGAAAATGCTGTGGTGCCTTTTGGCTAAACAAAAAGAGATCCATGTGTAAGAAAGGTCAAGTGTTAGAAATTACAGCTTTGAGAATCTCGTTTCAAGTAATTTTGGGGAGGAACTCCTCCTCTCTTTACCTCTATGGTTCCTTTTCTCACCATGGTCTAGTCTGTAATAACCTATTTGGTGCATTTCAAGAGTGTTCACCCCAGGGCATTCAGTTGTAGGAACCATCCCCACCTCGTCCTTGACATTTGAAAAAGCCTTACTATAATATCTGAGTAATTTGTTTTAGATTTATGTGCCTCTAAGAGTCAGGTCTGCTCATCGGTTTTAATGCCTATTAATATCTCCTCTTTTATTATTCAGGCTGTTTTATTTTGTTCTATGTGCTACCTACTTATGCCAGTGATCATTTTTATTATTGGTCTTGTAAATTATTTTGTTAACAAACTCAGTGCATCTAATACACTATTGGACCAGTGTCCCTCCTACCAAAATGTAATATCTATTGGCTGTTTCAAAAATACAATTCTTTGAAAGTTTTGTATTTAAAATATCAAACAGCAATTTAGTATTTTAATAGTTTTTTAACACAGGCTCATATCCTGCTGCACTTCAGAAAGGATTTATTCAGTAAACAGAATGATCTGAAATAACAGTAGTAATGTCCTGTTGGGAAAAAAAAAGAAAAACATTAATTTAAAACATGTTTGAAAAATCTGCAATACTTTATTTCTTTTCCAGTGCAGTTTTCACTGATGTTGACAGATGAGAAGACCAAGAGATCAAAATAACTAAGATAGTGAAGGACCAAACTGAAAACTGTAAATGAGGTCTTGTTTTTTATAGAACTATGTTTTGTCACTTGAGGTGCATTCGAGAATCAGAATTCTAACTTCATTTTAATTTAGAGGTGTGTTCAGCTGAAAAATGTTGGTTCAGAACGGTGATCATAAACAATTTACAAATGTGTTTGACCTAGATCATTCCTAGTTATGGGGACAGTGAGATTTCCGAAAGAGTCTTTCAGGAAAATAGTGGGACAGTTCTGCAGTTCTAATGTCTTGGTTCGTTTGAGATGGGCTGTATGAAGTGCTTGCTTGGAATGGGAAAGTAGACTTGAAACATTCATTGTGTTCAGACTTCAAATGCCCCTGGTAGAGTAGAAAATAGGGAAGTAATAATCAGGCCAGATGCATGAAAGTGAAAGTTTTCGAAGAAAGTATTTAAGGTACCACATAGGGTGCTAAATGAGTCTAATGCTTCAGTCTGGTTTTAGAAGAGTGCTGCATACATTGGGTGGAAAAAAAAATTGTGAAAAATTTTGTTGTACCCTGATTGTATCAGATCAGGTCAGCAAGTCATGGAGGAACACAGAGTGACCTCCATATGTTTCCCTGCCTTTTTAATTAACTCCTTTCGGTAAAACGATGTTGTTTCATTAGGCTGCTGCATTTAGGGCCCTCTAATAACACCACAGTAGTATTAAAAGGAAGAGTTAGCAGACCATTGTGAATGATGGGGAGATTCATTCTCACCAAAATGAAATAAGGCTCTTGATAAGAGAGAAGAGGATACCTATTGTGAAAACTGGCAAAATATAAATTTGATATATTTGCCCTATATAAAGCCTGGCTGTTTTAGTGTGGTCTGGGTTGCTGTCTGTTAATGGGAAAGGTACAGATTGATGATAACAATTGCTTAGTCATCCTTCTGCTGGATGGACTTTAGTTGAGTGTAGATGGATGATACGATAAATTTATTGCTTATTACAGAGTTCTCAGTTCTCATTACAGAACGATTGTGGGGAAAGATAATTTTTAATTAAGTCTTCATTTCCCTTGCACTATTGTCTAAACTGTCATAAAACTTGCTTTATTGAAGTTGAAATGTCTTTTGCTTCCCCTACATTCATCTTAATTAGTATAGAACTACTGCAATCCTGAACAAAATGGGAAATTAATTGCATGAACAACATTAAAATATAAGATGAAAATTATGAAATGTAAGTTCAAACATATATTTTTGGAAAAATTACTAAGGAGCACAACTTTATAGAAAGCTCACAGTACTTTCTCAAAAACCTGACTGGTTCCAGTGTGAGATCATCTGTGAATAAAAAGGTGCAAAACACCATTAGGACAATTGATAATCTGTGTAAGTTGCTCTTGTTAATCACATTTTTCTCTTTTTATAATGCACTTACTGTTCCAGTGAGGCTTTTAGGTTAGAAATTCAATTTCTTAATATTTTAACTTAGAAAGCTGCAGCAGGGGGATTTATTAGTGGAACAGTCTTTAACAGTAAAATCTGTCGTGTGTGCTGCCTTGTGCTCTTTAATGACTTTACCAGTGCACTTCAATTTTAATATTCTTTCTGGTTGGCAGGCTGGTGCAGTGTAAAACTAAGAAGATTTACATCTCAACCTTTGATGTTACAAAAATTACTTAATTGTCATGATTATAATTTTTTGCATTATGCTGGCATCTAAAAATGTTTACTGTGATCACCGCTCTGTGATGTGTTTAATGTACATGAAAACAAAAACATCTGTACACCAAATAATTTACACCATAAAAGAGAAGACAGAAAAAAAGACAGTGGAAACTATTGCTGTCCTGACTCTAAGGAAAGAAATTGGGGTATGGTGTGTTGGAGTCCTTCAGGAGCTATAAGCAGCAGGAAGAACTTGTGTGTTAGTTCAGTGCTTTAACTTCAATATCTGTCTTGTTATTGTTGGATGGTGAGGTTTGACAAGCAGCCATTTAATTTGCTATTTTTTAACCAAGTTTTTGTGTTCCTGTTACTATTCGTGGTCGCTTCTGTACTGTGTGCAATTGCATGGTTGGAGGTGCAGCGTGCTCAGCACTTGGGTCCTGCTGCCAAACCGCGTGTTGGTCTGGTCAGCTTCAGCAGGTCACTCGAGCTTTGATCTGACTCCATGTGCAAAATCTCAGCAATGTTTGCCTACCTTTGTGAACTAATTGAAGATCTTACTGGTGAAAAGCACTCATTAGGAGAGAAGTGGGCCATGTTATGGTTACTTTTCAGACATAATTGCACAGTGTTAATTACAGGGTAGGAGAAAGATTTTTTGGAAGGCGTAAAAACAGAAGTCAGCTTCTAGTTTTTAGCGTCACACAGGAGGCTGGCTACCTCGCTTTTCAGAGCTTTGAGTAGCTCCACTGTCAGGATGAAAGGCTGTGAAAGGCTCCGCTCCTGTCCAGCGGCACCATCTTGCATCACGTGGTGTAACTGCAGCTTCACAGACTGTTTGGGTCAGGGTTTTCTCTGCTGAAAATCAGTGGGAAGAATAAGTTGCTGTCAGACATCCAGTCAGAGCATCTCTGAAGGCTTGAAAGGCTGCCATGTCGCTTAGTGCTCAATCTGAATTAAAACATGTAACACTGAAGACAGAAACCTGTCAGAGGTACAGCCAGGGAAGTCTAAGTGTCTTAGTACTTGAAGCACGTGTTTTTCTTTTCTCCTTCTATTGTCATTCTGTTATTCAGGTAGAAAATATGGCAGGTGAAAATGTAAACACTTTTCTTTGTCTCATCTTGCAGGCCGAAACAGCAGCAACAGAATAATTTTTCCTTGTTTCCTTCTACCAAGGGCTGGAATTTCAGAGGGGTAAGTGTAGTACTGTTTCGTTCACACTGTAACATTCCCTCCTGTTTCATTCTGTTGCAGTGTAACTTTGTAATTGAACCATGATCTGTGAGGACTAAAATCATGGCAAAACGATTAGACTGGAACTTTAATTTTGTACCCTCCTAAAAGGCTTTTTAAAATGTCAGCTTTTTTTTTTTTTTTTTTTTTTAATGTGATTGGTTATATTATTATGAGGGTTTTGGGACAGAATCACATTGTACATTAACCTACTTTAAAAAAAAATAGGAGGTGTTTTCATATCTGAAAATAAATAATGAAAACGACTGATACTCTTTATACACATATTTGTAAAGTTATTGAAAGTTTGTATATGTGAGCTTTGCAGAAGTACAGTTAAATCGTAACAAAAATTATGTGGGTCTCTTGCAAGGCAGAAGAGAATTCGTTTTATGACTGTTTGTTCAGCTGAGTAAGGAAATGTGGAAGCTTGTGTGTTCCCACAGAAACTGACAGAAAAGATACATGAAAAAGCAATGCAAGTAACACTGAGAATCTTAATAGTTGCTGATGGTATCAGGAGCTTTTTTTTCTTGTCCTCTTCAGGTTTCCGGAGCAGCTTCTTAGGTAGGTTAGTTTGTTCAGAGAGTCAGTCCTGTTATCCTCTCTCTGTCCCCTACAGCCTGCGAACCCTTCTGCACCATTTGGTGTAAAACTGAACGTGACGGTGCTGTTGCATGGCAGTGGTGTGTTTGCCACGTGTAGTAAGCACTGGAGCCTGGGATACAGTCCAGGAGAAGTCACTGCATGTTGTATCTAAGTCATAGCAATCTTTTGTTAAAGGAAGGCCTTTTCTGCCTTGCAAACTTCTTTTGGTATAATGAACACTAAATTACCATTACCTGTAATGTGGACTGACTTGTACTTGGGAGACCATATAAATTTGTTTTCTCTGAGCTTCTTCCAACAAAATAGTTGACAGACTTTACTTAAATGCTTTGCTGAAAGAGTAAATGGTATTGACAGATTTACTGATCTGTGTTGCTATAATATGGTAAACTTCATTAAAACAAAAAATATTTTTTACAATATCTGGTACTGACTTTTGCATTCTAATTCAGTGTTTTAAATAGAGCATCCACTGTTGTTTACTGTGAGCTTTTTATTGTCACTATTTTTTGTGTTACACCAGGGGTGAAGTTGTCAGTGATACTGAGAGAATAATTCTCTCACAACAGCACTGCCAAGAGTGTCGGCAAAATACCAACAACCTCTAAGCTGTAGATTATTATACAGTTCAGAGCCAGCTTAAAAATAAAATTGACTCAGTGTTTCCCCCAGTTCTCTCCCAGCTATGCTGGAAAAGTAAATGAGGAAGAAGGTGGGTATGAAAATAATAGGAAGAGTATTGTAGGTATGAGTTGTAGCTGAAGAAACAATGATCCCAAGTTCAGAGCAGTAGCTCACTGAAGTCAAGACACACAAGACAACACAAGGGCTGGTTTAACAGGGGCAGCATGAAGTTTGTGATCCTGATTGGTGCAGGTGGAGGGAGCTGTACACAGGACAGAACACTGGGGAGTAAAATACGTCAGAATCAAGAACCTGAAGGGAGGTAGGAATAGTAGTATTAGAGAAAACAGGCAGCAAATGAATGGATCTTCAAACTGCTTCCTTCATGTGTAGAAACGAAGATCTGTGGCAGGTGGCTGCCACCTTATTTTTAAGGAAACTTATGCGATACTAACACAGATATCAAGTTCTACATCTGTAATATTTCATAGAGTGCATAGTAGGCAGTTGCAGTTTGAAATAAATGACTGCATCAAGGGAAGAACCTCTATGGGTCGTTCACTCGATCTGTTTGGATGCTGAAGCCAAGACAGCTGAGCACTGGAAAAGAGAGCTAAGTGGCTGTTGATGTTTGCATTGTGTGAGCAGTAACTTTATTTTGATGGATGGAAACATTGTGTTACGAAAACCCCAGTGAGCAGACTTGAAGTCACGCAGGTTTTCATAGAGATGGTGAAAGATAATAGGTTGGCTTTGATGTCTTTTCTCAAACAGAACTGAAACCTTACTGGCTAAAAGAACTAGGTTAATGTTGACAGTGGAGCAGAGCCACAGCTGAGTATAACAAACTCAACTCTAGAGCTGACTTATTCATGGCTATGTTTTTTTTAACCTCTGTTTCTGTTATTACAGACTATAATACAGGATCATTTCAACAGTCACAAAAAATAATAAAGAGTAAAGTGATTAGCACAGAATTGCAAGATTGTGTTCATCTCCCTGTCTTCACTTTGCAACCAGTTCACTCAGTTTCAATGTCTCTGTATCATGCCGATAAAGGGACATGTTAAAGAAACCTTGAACATACACCAACGTAAACCTCAGAGTAAGATAAGGAAGGCCCGGATGGTACACATTTACCAAAGAAACTCCTCTGCACTTCTCTTTTCCTTACTTAAATTTATCAGAAGAAGCTGATTTCCATCTTGAGCAGCTCTTTCGAGCCCTGTGGCCAGAGACACGTTTAACTCTCTCAGTGGGGATTTTCATGTCAGAATGATATCACGTTTCTGTCGTTTTTAGATAGTAGTAGCAGTGGCTTCCAGAATTTTGGCCAGTGTTTAGATATCAGTGGGGAGAAAGGAGTTTATTAATTTTTTCTTTTTTTGACTGAATAAATCAAACCTTGTTGAGATAAAATTTAGACTTAAAATTACTGAGCAATGAAATGTTTTTGCTGTAAGCTCCTCCTTCAAAACAGAAGACATCAGGTTAATTTGGGGTTTGAAGAGATTTTTATAGTCAGGTGTCCAGCAAATAGACTATTATAGAGGGAAAGTAATTGTAGTGAGAACTGTCATTCCAGAGGAAGAAACGTGGAGTTTATCACACAGAACATGTGGAGATAAGAATATCCCACACTGGAGGAAGACCAGAACATAGGAGATCAGGTGTTAGATATGGCACTTAAAATAGAAAAGGAAAAAAGCAAAGGAATATAAAATATAGAATATAGAAAAGGAATAAAGGCAAAATCTGACCCTGGATATAGGATTGGAGAAGGAAAGAGGAGGAATCTGCAGCTTGGAAAGAGGGATAGTCAGGACGGAGAAAGCAAAGAGCAGTGAAAGAGTTGTAAGAGAAAGAGAGTGGAAATGGATAAAATATAGAAATGGAGGAAAGCTAGTGAGTGTGAAAGCAGAGAGATGGAAGAACAAAGTGGAGGCAGAAATCTATAGAACACTGCAAATTTATCAGTTCAGCCTTTGCAAGTGCTGACCCTGGCATGATAAGATGATGTGGGTGGGGAGCAAGTTGTAGCTGGGACTTGGTAAGGAGAAGAAACATGAATATCTGAAGGGATGGGGCAGTTCAGAGGCAGGTTAATAATGAATATAAAGAAAGCACCAGCAGAGATCTTGGCACAAAAATTAGTATAAATTCTGTTTTTGCTTTATTTTCTGATTACCATTAACTCTCACTGTTCTCATCTCCGTGCCAGCCTTCCTTAAAACCTTGATGCTGATAAGTGGCTTTCCTCAGCATCACTGTTCGGGGCTTCTAAGTAAGAGAGAGCAGGTCAATATGGTGCTCTGAGTGTCTGTGGAAATAGTGTGTTGTGATGTTGCTATGTAGGGTGGGAAACCGCTTCATTTCAAAAGCATTCCATCGAATGAGGATTACATTTGTACAGTCATCCACACACAATTAGAAGATGTCAGGATTAAAGCTGTGGTTTTTTGGTAGTTATGATAGAGTCTTGAATTATATGCTTGTATGCTACTTTTTACCACACTAAGAGCAGTCAGTGTTATAAATAAGGAAGTTCTGAATTCAAGAAGAAAAATAACCTCTCTTGAGAGTCTGAGATTTCAGCTGCTTTATCTGTCTCCCTTCCTGCTGCCTTAAAAGCACCCACTTTATTTATGCCAGCAGGATAAACTTCTAGACTTAGATATACAAATGGAAGTCTTCAAATGATTGTTTTTCAAAAAAAAAAAAACAAACTGGTACATTTGCAGAGGTAGTGGTACACAGTGTTGGTATGATGACATTTGAGGTGACTATGAAGAAATTGCCAGTCAATCAAAAGAAAAGCAGTTACCTGATTAGTGAAGAATGTTGGGCTGTAGGCAGAACTGAAGAGGATGCTGATTTTGTCTGCACTTGTCTTGGATACGTCTCTCCACTGTTCCACCGAGAGAGCATCATTTCCTGCATGTTTTAGCAAACATCTGAACCATTATGATGGTTTCTTTATTTCCTCCCTGCCACACACAACACATTTGTCTGAAGATCTTCAGTGCTAAAAATAAATAGTGAAATCTAAACCAACATTTTGTACTTGAAATAGTTTGAGGCATGTGTTTAGTGTGCTGTTGCCTGAAGATTGAATATAATTTATTGCATTAAGGCTTCTTCCTATTTCCTCTTTTCTTGTTTCCTTTCTAGTTTTGTAAAAGCACCTGACTGAGCTGCAGATGTGGTCGCCTGTGAGGAAGGCTGATCTAATTTATGAGAAACCTGACATAAAAAAGTGTTAAATATGCTGAAAGTCAATTTTAGATGTGTAAGTGGTTTCTTTGCTAGTTTTACTGCAGATGTTTGTGGGGGAAGAGGTGTCTTTCATGCCAAATGAGAAGAATTCCACACTTTCCACACCTTTTTTTTTGGAAAACAGTATATTTATGTGCAGACTGGCACACTTCAGTTATCCCTTTCAGGGTGCACGAATCTCAACAAGATAAAAATTGCTAAGAGAGAAAAGAATTTCTTTCATGGCTTTAACTTAATGATTAATTGCATAAATTACGTAATTATTTACTACCATAGAAAGCACCTCTGTACCTCTCCTGGATTCTGCTTGATTTTAGCTAATTTCTGTATCCAGTGATAGTTGTTTGCTTAAGCAATGATGTTACCTGTAACAGAAACCTATTAGAAGTGGTATCACACAGGCCTTTTTTCATACTTGTTGAAACAAAGTTATGCATTAATGTCTCTAGATCAAATGTGCTGAAATACCATTATCTCTTAGTATGTCCAGTATGATTTTAAAACACAAGTTATGATATGCATTAAAAAACACGTGTGGTTTTCTGTTATTTCAGAATGCTCCTATGCACAATATAAGCAGCTTCCTCAGAGGAGGATGGTTACTTCATGTCACTGGGAGCGTGTTTTTATAAGTGATTACTTTGTGTAGTCACAGCATAGCTGGGAGTGGAATAATTGTACCTGTTGTGTCATAGCAGTCAGGAGTCAGTTCCTTCTCCTGCCACAGGCAGACTCTGAGCAGGGGAGTCCAGCTGGGATCCCTGCCCCCCACGGCTGCTCTGGTGCTGCTGCTCCTCCCTTTACCTCTGCAGAGTCCTGTGTCTTCCGACCTGCAGCAGGTAAAGAGATGCCAGGTGGATGCTTGATCCCTGACCTGTCTCATCCCCCTTCGTCTTTGAACAGAAGAATTCCGTATTCCTTTTCTGCTTTCCGACAGATGATGAATTCCTGTGTGCTGCTCGTTCCTCTTAGATCTCTTCCTCTGCCTTCTTACAGTGGGTTCAAGGTCTTCCGTTTCAGAGTTTAGTTGTCTCAGCCCTTCTCTTTCACTGCCTAGCTGTGCTCAGACTTCCTTTAGTCTGCGGAGGAGCTGTTGTGCTGCTGTCCAGCACTGACCTTTCCTGGGCCAGAATGCCCCGATACCTGACACCAGAAATAGTGAAAAGTGATTCTCTAAGTCTGTTCGTGCAGTTCTTCCTTGGGAGCACTGCAGAAGCAGGGACACTTCACACCATTGATAGCAGCAATGTAAGGAGCATTACAAATTTCCCTCTATGATACAGAATTTCAGACAGGAGCTTACAGACAGTAGCAAATAGACACCCTTGACACGGATTTTTGTTTGTAAAAGAGTTGGGTTTAATGTCTTCCTGCTTAATCTATGGGCGGAGTTTCAAATGGTTTAGCTTGTTATTGGTTTCGGTTTTGAACAAACCATTGGAATTGTTGTTGATTAGTCACAAGACTAATTTCTCTTGGAACAGCAAGGTTTATATTGGCAAACAAATAGAGATGCTATCAGAAATTCATTGTGTGGCATTTGCGTAACTGGATAGCAGTCAATTCCATCCACAGTTTCAAAACACATCGGAATTGTTGTATTCTTAATGTATACAGTGAATTCAAAAACCAATTCAGAATGATCAGTTAGGCAATTTTGAAGAATTAAAAAGTGTATTATTCCAAAGCCATGTGCTGAGTCAGCATGGTTTAATTACCGTAACTTCTACCCACAGTGTGTGATGTGAGATTAGTCATGTCACGCTAGAATGTTTTATTTGAAATTCCAGCAAAACATGGTTTGTTGATGTGTTGGTTCTTAGGCCTGTGATAAATGGCCATATCT
>VYZQ01044244.1:17220-41106 GCA_013400655.1 Mystacornis crossleyi
CTTGGTAGGATCAATGGATTCTGTAAATTACAAGGTCCTCTGCATACAGTAATGCGGCAAGAATCGTGAATGTGCTGGAGAGACATCTGTGAGTTGTTTATAGATCAGTTACTAAGGAGAATGATGCTGGGTGGCCTTTAGCCTTCAACATTCCGAGACTCCAATAGTTTGGGACTCAGGTAGACGAACGTGTGCATGTTTTATGGGCTGTCACTGCTCGTCCTGCCTAGAGAGTGCTGTACTGCTTAGGAATTTGCACTGACTTCATTAACTTAATTCAGTAGCTGTTTTATTAAACTTTCACAGCTTTTACATCTGAAGTCATCTCTGAGTTAAGTACATAACCATTAAACCTGTCTTCCTAGTTTACAGAGGTGCTTCCAAGTTAATTACATGGTAGTTACAGAAAATACACTTTAGATTCTACATTTCTTGGGGCAGGAATATTGAGGCCCTTAGGGAGCGCTTGGCTGAGGCATTCCTGAAAAGACCTTGTAATNATTCCTGAAAAGACCTTCACAGACTTTTACTCTTTTACATCTGCAAGACTTTCCCCCCATGTCTTTTTTTGCTTACTAGAGCTCATTTATTCGATTAATACTTTGAATTTTTCTGATAACAAAAATAGCGTAATATCTCCCATTTGGAAGGGTTTTGTATAATTTCATTTTATCTTTCCAAGAGTGGGGTTTTGTTTTTTTAAGTACTTCATACGGTCATTCTGTTACTGTTGTAGGGTTTTATTTTATGGATTTTTGTAAGTGCTTTGTAATAAGTTTATTTTTGTTCCGGGTGTGGTTTGTTATTTATAGTAGAAAGATTCTGTATATGCTGTAAACCCTCCATGCCAGCTATTTTGCACATACAAACAATACTGAGCTAGAAGCAGCATGTGATAGAGCAGATAGGTCCAGTTGTGATTCTCTTAGGCTAAATTGGATGTTCTGTCATAGAGCAGATTTCCTGTCTTTAATCATAGACTGGGTGTTACCTTGTACTCCTACTGTCATTTACTGTTCTTTTCTTTGTTCAGCAGCAGATGAACTTGACCCCTGTTCAATTTAACTCAAATCCAACTCTGCCCATTTCTTTGTCTTTGTTTCCCCCCACTCCACCAGTGGCTGCTCTTTGAGAACACGTGATGTGAAATTACTATTTCCTATGACTTTGTTTCAGAAACCTGTGATGGTTAACGGAGTGGTGCTGTTGTTCATCTGACTTTGGTGCCACTCAGTCTGAGAAACCAACATTTTAGAAGCAATTTTGAACTATAATTAGTATTTTATTGATGCTATACTGTTTTATATTAGCAATTTTATTTTCAAATGTCTAGTGCATGTGAATGGCTACACACATGGACTTGAATTGCTGTTTTGTTTGGTTTTACTAGCTGTGATGCTTGTAGGAGAACTTGGTGTTATCACAACCTGTTACAAAGATACGTTATTAATGTGACCCTTTCCATTTTTTTCCAAATTGTTGTGATGGTTTGTTGTCTGAATTCCTAGTGCTTGTACTGTAAAAACTCACTGATCATTCTAAGTTGATTGTAAAAATTTCTAATTTGGTAGTGCTTAGGTATTATTATTTAAAACTGTGAATTAAATTTTAAATAAAAGTAAATAGATGGACTACACATTTGGAAAAGGTTTCAAAAGCGTTTCCAGAGAGAGTAGGGAAATCCTCCTATGGAGGTTTTATTCTAACATTTCCCTCTCCATTTCCAGTCCCTCTGCAGTTCCACAGGTTCTAATTTAGTTAGTTATGTTCTAATTGTGACAGAAAGCTAAACAAAATGGTTTTAAGGACCAGGAGAGAAGGAAAATCTCATGAAAAGTTCTGAACTTCTGAAACAGCTTATGAACAGTCCTAAAGCTGATGGGAAAAGAAGAGGAATTTGAGTTCTTTCTGAGTGGAAGGAGCATTTTGAGTGGGTTTCTTGGTTTGTCCAGGAGGTCTTCCATTAATTCCAAACACACAGGTCCTTTCACAGCCAGATTCGCTCAAACATCTCAGTTGTAGAATGAATCCTAATTATTTCTAAACATAAGAGCAAGATTCATCTTGAAAGCTAATGCTGTGGTTAGAATGTACACAGCAGTTAAAAACTATGGGCATCTTTTAAAATCTGACACAAATGCATAACAGCAATATGACGGTGTCTTGTATTTGTTGCAGCCTGGAAACAAATTTTGTTATTGCTGTAGCAACCAGAAAACAAGGTCTCCATTTTCCTGGATATTACACAAACATCATAATAAACTATTCTTTCTCTAAAGAATTTACAATCTAAGCATATGTAAGAACATACCATAACATTTCTTTAATAATACTAAATTAAATTTTTAAAACTAAATTCAGACCTGTAGAATCTCTTAAATTTCATTTGTGATGACAGATCTTTGTAATTCCTGGATTCTGTTACATGTTTTGAAATGGGATATCCCATTCTAATGGATGATGTATGAAGCAGTGCATATAACATGATCCTGACATGATTTGAGGTAATGTTCCAAAGATGTGTAAAATGCATGCTTAAAAATATTTATTACATTACTCTTGGTGCAAAAATTGTACACTGGTGGTGTCCGTCTCTTTCTGGATTGTGGTTAATTGTAAAGCTTTTCAGAGAGAGTTAAATTTAGCATTCTTAAAACACTCATAATGCACAGTGAAAGAACAGTTTCAATCTATCTCTGTGCCAGCAGGCTCCCCACTGAATTTGCAAAACTGAATTCTTTTCCAGGCACTGTTTTCAGTTGTTCACAACCTTAAATATCCTCAGAAGTAGCAGTCATAGGTTTTAACAGTCCCTGTGTCCTCCCAGACACTTCCAGTCCAAGGCAGAGCTGCAGCCTTGTGAAAAGGTCATGAAATGAGGACAGTTGTACCAATCCTAAAAAGATTAGATTAGATTGCATGTCCTGACTGCAAGGATACTGGGAGGAGATGGGAGAGAACTGCAGCACTTCCTGAGGGTCCTCAGCTGGGCAGTGGCTGGTGCAGTTTGGTGTGGCACTTGCTTCTGGATTACTACAGTCCTAGAAGCAAAACTAAAAATGATTCTCTTTTAAATGTGTTCAGGAAATCATGGCCATCTCTTTCACATTCTGGGAAGCATTATCTTAGAGTTCCCTGCATCTTTATCTGTGGGAGAATATGTGAGAAACTACAAAGTCAGTTGTTTGTACTATGGGAGATGGGATGGGTAAATTTCGATGTCTTGCAGGGAATTTGCTACTCACGAGCATCTCTCCCAGCCCTTGGAAGGAGCGAGGTCAAACCTCCCAACACTTGAGATGTGTGTGTTCCCCTTTGTGCAGTTAAAAATCCTGGTTGCAGCAGTAGGATACTGCTCTGGAAGAAGGAGTTTTATGTATTTATTTTCCTATTGGTAATATCTGTAATTTTAAGAACTCTGGCAAAGAAAGCAACTGTGAATCTGCTTAGGTAGCTTTGCTTGCATTTTGCTGTGATTTTTGACACATCAACTGGAAACTGTCTGCATGCTGTCTGAATAATGACTTATCGTGTGCTGTGGGTTACAAACATCTGACAGGCTTCAGCCTTACGCCACCACAGTGCTTTGAGCATTTTACAAGTGAGAATCCTAAGGCAGGAAACTTTCTGCGATGTGGTGTTGTCAGATTTTTTAATTTGAATTTTAAAAAAATTAAATAATGAATAGGTGGTGTTCATTCTCTGTTCTTGAAAACTATGGTTACAGCAGTATTTAATTCCCTTTACCCAGAGCTTTGTGGATGTTTCTGGCTATTTATTTGATCCTGTGTTCATGGTGCTGTCTTGTTTCATCTTCTGTTTTGTTGGACTGGGCAGCACTGCTGTAACTGCACAGGGACCAAAGGAGCAGCTTTCATATATTCACGTATTTTGAGTTTGTCAGTTCTGATTTCTGGACCTCATTCTTTTGAGCAAGTTGCTGTCTGGAATCTAGATAGGCACTTGTGTGGCTGTTTATAATGTAAGTAAGTTCAAGCTGCACTTTCTTTCGGGTGTGTGCCCTTGATGCTGTTGTCAATGAAGTGCAGAGTACTTTGGAGGTGATTCATGTGCAGCTTCAGGGAAAAAACACAGATAGAATGTTTTCTTTCCTCAGAGCTTAGAAAGCAGGTTTTGGCATCCCATTAATTTGTGTTGATTGATACAGTAGGGGGCCAGATGGTTTAAATATTGTTTATTAGATTGATGAGAAAAAGCCTGATGCAAAGCTGAATCTGTGGTATCTGCCTTTAGGCTTCTTAAATTCTGATGGCTGCGAGGCAGGTGGTTATAGGTGACCTGAGGAGTAGTGCAAGTGCAAATGTAAAGACTTTAACTTTTTATGCGTCTTTATATGTTGTGGTCTCCAGAAAGTGGAATATGGAAATCCAAATGTTACCAGGAAAACTGATGAAAAAATGCCTGCCTACCTGACTTCATCTTTGGTGCAATTAAAGAGCTACAGATATCATAACACTTGAAAAAATTGCACTCCTATATTTGATCCTGGGTGTGAAGTGTTACCAAATTCTGATAGCAGAGGATTAGGGTTTCCTGTATGGGGTAAAAGGCTGTTTAAGAAATAATTTCAGGTTAATAAAGACAGAGTAAAGAATACTTGAAAAATGTTGCAGGCTTATATATAGAATTTATATGTATTTCCTTGGAAAAATACACTATGTTCTGCTGGAAGGGTTTGAAAAGAAGGTGGCTAGGCTGAGTTTTAGCTCACCTTTGGGCAGGGAAGACAGGCCAGTAGCATTCACCAAGAGGGATGTACTTGAGTAATTTTTTAAGTCTTGGCCTAAAATGTCTGCATTCTGAAAGGTCTTTCAGTCAGTATGTTCTGTCTGCAGGCATGTCATGGCTCCTCTTCTCAAAGGAACTGGTTGCTCACTGGTATCAGTTTCACATTTTATCTTCTTCCTCCAAGCTCAGCAGAAACTTTTTATTCTGAAGAAAGATTGCACCAGCTCACTAAGAGCTTGTTTCTTTAAAGATGAAGTTTGAATTGCTGCTATCTTGCTACTCAAATTTAAATTTGTCTTGACATCCTTGCCCAGTGGAAGAAAGCAGAATTCTGCAGCTGGCAAAATCAGCTCTGTGTTAGTAGATCTGAGCAAGTCACAAAAGACTGAACAGGATAGGGACAGATGAAGACTGAGGTGTCATTTTTCAGTTATATTGAACTACTAGGGATAAAATCAAAGTCTACACTTGACCTTACATGCAAAATTGGGATGCTCTGCCATGCTTATCTTTGCTCCTTTATTCTGGGCTGATTCTAAAATACTCTGTGCTTTGTTTTTACCATTATGCTTCTGTTAATTTAAGAACTCCTGCTAAGCACATCTCCTTACTTTTCAAATATAAAAAAAAAAAAAATCTGTAAAATAAATATGTTAAAGTTCTGTCCAGTATCTACCAGCTCTTTTGTTTGCTGAGACATCTACATTTGGAGATAGTTGTCTGCCCTTGAGTTTAAAGCCCATTGCTGCTGTTTAAGAATTGCACAGGTGGCAGATGGACTGTTTCAGTTACTGAGGCTCAGAGTTCCCAAGCACCTACCTCTTACTTTAGAAACCTGTTAGTGATACCTTTACCTTCACCTCACTGGTGCTGCTCACTTATTGGCTGTTTGTAAAACACTTTTGTCTGTTTAAAATATTATTTTGAAGCAGTGTGTGAGAGAAAAACCACAACAGAGATAGACATGACAGAACAGGTCCCTCAGCTTCTGACACTTGCAGTGCGCTGCATGACAGGAAGCGAGAGCAAACTGTGTGGCTGCATGGGGAGGACTTCCTGCTGAAAACTGAAGGACAGACTTAGGGACTCCTTTGTAGAAAAGGCTTTTCACTGCCACGCTGAAAATTAAGAAACCTCCTAAAATCTGAGTACAATACAAAATAACTCATGGTGTGGTGCTGCTTGTTTGTGCATCATCAGGTAAGCCTGAATTGGGATCCTGTAACTTTTTATTGTTTGTGTGTAAGTTGGAATTGCACAGATTCTCTCCTTCCAAGCATGCCAGGATTTAAGATTGGGTATTGATTAAACCAAAATGTTGCTTGGCAGGAATGTTTCCTTCTGTAAGGAAAGAAATTTGCTAAAGGTTGAGATAATATACTCTGCTATTCCCAGTGGGATGGAGGACAGTTTATTTTCCTCTCTCTACTGGTCGTTGGCTGCTGCAGGATGATGGGTTTAGGTGTTTGCTTCTGCTTTTCTGTCATACCCATATAAACATCTCTGCCTCAGTCTCCTAGCCTCAAAATGTGAATTTTGGCTGATGCTAGGATTTAAAGGGGAATATTTGTAGCAATATGCATTATTGTCTCCATTGTCAAAGTGAAAGCTGTACCACATCCTACCTACAGTGTGTTTACACTGCAGAATGATTCTGCTCTGCAGCATGTGGATGTGGTGTCACCTGGAAAACTGGGTGCTGTTATGTACACTGCACTTTGGAAAGGTGTGGACAGAAAAGTAGCAAGATTGATAATAACTGTAGAAAATATAGCCTTTGAGGGAGGTTTAAAAGATTTAGTGCATCTTGTGTATAGAAAAACAAGACTTGATATGTGAGTATAGGTTTCTCTGAGTGTGTGTGAACAACTGCAAACTGGTCACTTGTTCTCTGTATTTGCCAAGTGTAGCACAGGAATAAATGGGCTTTTTTCATAGCAAGGGAGATTCAGGTTAGATATTTTGGGGATAAATGTTTCCTGATTGTCATGTTCATTAAGAGTAGAACAAAGTAGAGAATTAAAATCTTTCATTTCAAACAGCTGTATAAAAACTTTCCAACCTGTCTTACATATTGCAGTAGTTAGCATTTAGTACTTGGTTGTTCTTAATGATTTGTGTTGAGTTTTGGGTTTGGGCTGTTAATATGTGAATAAGAGTAGCCCATTTAGGGACACCAGTGAACAGATGTGATCTCAAATTCTGTGGCTCCAGCCCCAGTTTAGAGCATCCTTTCTTGGACAACTAGATGGGAGTCAGTCTCTTCTCTAGAGAGTGTTCTCTCATTTAGGAAACCAAGTAATTTAAAAATATTTGTGTATATGTTGACTGAAACTGTACTTTGACGTTCTTAGAAATATGTGATCAAGGTGGGGGCCCATAGTGTGAGGCAAATCAGGGATTTGGAAACCTTAAGGCTCTACAACACCTGACAGGAAGGTGTAGCCAGGTGGGAGTCAGTCTCTTCTCCCAGGTAACAAGTGACAGGACAAGAGGAAACAGCTTCAAGTTGCACCTAGGAAGGTTTAGATTGGATATTAAGGAAAATTTCTTCACTGTCACACACTGGAACGGGCTGCCTAGGTCAGCGGTGGAATCACCATTCCTGGCAGTGTTTAAAAGCCATGTAGTTGTGGCACTGAGGGACATGGGTTAGTGGTGGCTTGGCAGTGCTGGGTTAATGGTTGGACTTGGTGATCTTAGAGGGATTTTCCAGCCTAAGCGATTCTGTGACTCTGTGTTCAAGGGCTTGTGTGCCCCGCAAGTGCACAAAACCTTTAAGAATAGAGTTAGAGCATTAAAACATCCCAACTTTGATTATTCTCGCTTTTACAACCAGTCCTATGCTAAACTCCCTCAGCACAAACATACAAGGCCAGGAGCTGCAACTTCTTCACCTCAGCTTGCCAAAGACTAAGGAATCCAGGAATTGTTTGCATGCTGACTGATTATATTACTTGGAGACATAAAGAACTGGATCTGACAGATCCCAGCTGGAAAGTGTTTGAGAGAAGAACAGAAGATGAATCTAAATAGTGTATGGGCTCTTTTAAATGGCATCTTACTTTTTATTTCTATACTAGGTGAATTTACAATCGTGAGATATTGATTGTATTAATTAAAAGCATAATTTTTGTAGGATTGTTCAAATTCTGGCTGAGAAAGGATTCTCATGCAACAGAAAGCTCTTATGCAAAAGAAATAAATGTAACTTATTTAGCTGATTTTGGTTTGGACTTTATAGTAAACTTTGCAAAAGTTTCCGTGTATTAACTCTTCTAGGTTCCAGTTACTGGTCCTCTCCTCTGTCTTCCAAAAAGGGGAAGGAAGAAGGTTAAATAAAGGCAGAGTAAATACCAGTCCTCAAACAAAGCTGTGCTAATCCTTGTCCTTACAGCATCCCGTACATGCACACCCATTTCCTGTTGTTAATGTCAAACACATTGAATATAATTTTCATTTCATTGTTCACTACAGTGTTCCTTTTACAGTACATTGACCGGAAAATCTCCAATCCATCACAACAAGCAGTGCAGAAGCAGAGCCTGCTGCCTGTGGCAAGGGGAGGCTGGCAAGGAGCTGCCATTTTGGCCAGCAGACTCCTGGAAGTGCTTAAAAAGTGTGAAAGCCGTCAGTGGCAGAGATGAGCTCACCTCCACTGCAGTTTTTGCTGTGCTGTAACAGAGCAGAGTCTGTTTTTTCATTTGTTTGTTTTCTCTGGAATATCAGGAACAAGCAAGTTCTGTTCCTAACACCAGTATCCAGGCTGCTGCCAGCTGAACGTGTGCAGGGTGGGAACTGGACTGTCCACGCTGTGTCCCAGGCTCAGTGCAGACTGTGCAGTGGGGTCATCTCTGGCCATTTCTCCCTTAAAAGCAATAATGTTTAGGATTTTGTGTCACTCTTGAGAAGGTGAAACCTGGAATGTCTCTGGTATTCCAAACAGTAGAGGGCAGTGGAAATGTACATGGAAACCAGTTTCGTTACGACACTAAAAGATTTTTGGTTGCAAGCTTCTTTTGCCAATATAATGTAAAGGGCTTTGATACTGAAATGCAGGGTAGCAGGTTCTGGACTTCCAAAAAAATTTTGTGTTAGAATTCACTATTCTGAGATTATGGTCTCCAAAAGCATGTATGATGCATCATTGAGCTAAAAACAGCATCATGCTCTGGGGAAACTTGCTTTAAGATGGTTTTGTCTTCCCGTCCCTCAAACTCTTGTCAGTGGTACAGCCATGGAAGTGGGGGATGAACAGGGAGGCTCGGTGGTATTGGCATGAAGGGGAGTGACAGGCTGTGGTAAAGTGAAAAGAGAGCTGACCTTTAAAGGTGGTGGAGGAGCCATCTCTTTCTGAAAGGGCTGAAACTCTAGGGAATGAATTGGCACTTTCTTGTGAAATTGTCATTGGTTATCTTGGAACCAAGCCCCATATTCAACAGAAATTTCTTGCTGGGGATTGCAGAGAGAGCTGCTTGTGTGATTAATATGTCTCATTCTCCTGCTATACAGACTATCTAGGACTGTGCACTGTATCAGCCAGGCTCAAGTTCTTTGGTTTTGTTTGGCTTTTTTTTGGTCATCTCTCCCTTTATTTCACTTTAGACGCTTGAATGCAGAGCAGCAGGAGTGTGATATAATGGAAAGTGTGTAATCCTGTGTGAGGCTTACTCTTTTTTTCAGTATCAGTATCATTCTGGCTTGAAGCTGGGTAATGCAACACCACTGCTGCCTCTTCTAGTTCACTTCTGAACTCTGCTTGGTGGGGTTAGAGCCCACCACCTGTGGCAGGAAATGTTAGTGATTATTCAGCTAACCTTAATAGAAGGTTATTAATCTCTTGCCCAGTGATTAAAGTGGATCCAAGGCATATTTCATTAACTGAGTTAAAACAGCAGGTAAGAAAAATGCTGAAGCTTTTAGTCAGAATTTCTTCCTCTTGTATTAGGAAGACTAAACTGAAATGTTTTAACTTTTCTGTTTGCTGGCTATGTCATCTATTAAACTTTTGGAAACATTTTAAATTAGCTGGGAGACTTGAAACATTGTCTACTTTTCTTCCAGTCCAGTTTGTAGACTTTTCTTTCATCATACCTCCCTTTTTGCATTCCTCTTAACATCTGTTTTGTACTGTTTTTGCCTCATCGCTGGGCTCTGTTCTGAGTCCTCCATACTCTGTGGTGTAACTAACTGGGAGCTTGATAACTTTGGGATCATTTGAATGTGATCTGAAATGGAAACAGTGAAAACTTGAAACAGATCTTATAATGCAGGAGCGACAGCAGATGGAATTCTTGGAGTCATTAAAGGAATAAATATGGTCTTGGCAAGTGGAGCTTTTCAGGGCTTTTTAAAGAGAGATCAACGTGTTGGTTGGATGGGTGTGGACACACTGACAAACTACAAAGGAAAAAGAATGAGAATTGTAGCGTCTGAATATTCTTTTGAACTTACCAGCTTCTGTACATGTTAGAGATTTAAGAATCAGAAGGGTGCTTAGAAGTGCCCATCTATATTTGAGTATATATGTGTGGATGTTGCTGATAAAAAGTATTTACACATCAAGAGAATTTATAAGCTAACTGGATTTTTAAAAAACAAAAGTTGTATAAAAACAGTGTGACTAGAAATTCACATGGAAATCTGGATAATTGTTGTGATTTGATTCTTTCTAAAAGAAAGTGATGTTATGCTCTTGCCTTATTCTGAGCTGCTTCAACACCAGCTGTGATTCCTAAGGCGCGTAAGGCTTTGGGTAGGAAGGTTCCTTGTAGATGTAGAGGTGTTCTCAGCTGGCTCAGGAGATACTGATTGCTTTTTAAAATTAAAAGAAAAAGAAATCATGTAATAATGCTGCTTTTCATGCAACATAATCCACCCTTTGGAGTGTGGCTTAAACCTGGCCTGCGATGTTTAACTTTTTATTGAGTATTTGATCAGTTTTCTCCCCTCCTTCCACATTAATCCCTTTTGATTTTATTTTTGCTCTACTTGATCTCTTCAAGTTGATTTTGTTTGGTTAATTTTGTTTTTTAACTCAGTCTGATGCAGATATTGTCCTTGATAAAAGCGTACCGTAAACTGGAGAGGAGCATAAAGCCCAGAATAGTGAATCCCTTCCTGTCTTTTTCTCAACACAAAAAATGATACAAAACTTTGTTAGCTAAATGGTTTTCCCTTTTCTTTATTATTGCAAATTACAAATGTGTATATATATACACTTGTTATATGTGTTTGTATATGTTTTAATATGTGTATGTGTGTATATATGCACTTCTACCTACTTACATTTATTTAAATCATATATTATACTTCCATTATTTACAAAGTTATTTTCTTCCAGTTAGCAGTGTTGAAGTGTCTTCAGATGTATATTCTGGAAAGACTGTTTTAAAAAATATTTTCATATGAAAACAGTCAGAAATACAGGCTAATTAAATGGTTTCTAATTTTTCTTTGTTTTGGACTTTTTGTTTTGGGGGCATGGGAAAAGTCTATTTCATTAGAATGGATGGATTTCTATATGAAAAAAGGGCTCAAAGTTTTTTAGTGTTTGGTTTTGAAATGAGTCTGTCTGTGACTAAGAAGCTCTAAGGGTATGATGTGCCTATGCAAATGTGTGGTCTTGAACTCTTATTTATTTTTATACCAATCTGTGTGCAGATACATTTCTAAGCATTTAGAATGGACAGATGATTTAACAAAAGTCAGCAATTCTTCAGAAAAGCATTTCCTTCCTCATCACAGGATGGGTTTTGTCAAGCTATTTTTGTGCATCTTTGCATTTCATCTCCCAGGTGATAAAGCATAAATCTGTGGTATTGATAATTAAAACCCTGTGATGGAGACTATGTTAATCCAGCCTTCCTTATAACAATGTCTTATTGTTCTAATTCCTCTAATTAAATCATTACTTTAATATATAATTGGATCTCTTACCTTCTCATCTCCTGTGAGATATTTATGGAAAGCAACTCTTTCCTGCTATGTTAAGGCCAGGAAGTCTCCTGTCCGTAACTGTGGATGTAGCCACAGCCTTTTGGGCAACAGGATCACAAACATTAGGATGCAAAATTGTGATACAAGAAGCTTATTCAGCCTAGAGGTACATGTTCAGATGCAGGTAATGCAGCAGTGTGGGCTGTCAGAAAACACGGACACATTTCTGATCAGGACGGGTACTTGCTACTGTTTTCATGCAGATGTGTACCCATTTTTTAAGGTCTCCAAATACTGTGCAAAAAAGAGAGTTATCAAAGTATTCCACGCTAGCCTGTTTTCTCCCAGCAAGGCAAACAGCATCATAACATTTTCCAATTTAATTTGATTAATGTCCCTACAAATTCTAATAAAGAGATGCTCTGTCTGAGATGGCATTTGTCCTTTGCTCACAGCCCAGTGTGGAGCTCCCGCGGTGTTCTGTGTTCAGCGCGTCACTCAGTGCTGCGGCGGGACGTTCTCATGTCAGAGCGTGCTGGGGATGGTGAGGGAGCGGGGCTGGAGCGAGGACAGAGCCTGCCTTGCTGTGGGATACTGCAGCGCTTCCTCACCCAGCCCTGCCCTGGGCTCGGCCGCAGGCCGCTACACCCGACTGAGCTTCTGGGCTCCTTTTGAGAGGTTTGTATTGCTTCGTGTGCCGTGCGAGTGAAAACGTCAAGTGGAGAGCAACAATTAAGGGGTGATTTTGTGGGACGTGGCAGATTCAGGGGTCAGCTGCGTTGTGCTATGGCAGCTGAGACAGGATTTGTACCTCCTTTGGGGAAAAGATCTTCACAAAGAGCAGGGATTAATTTAATGAGCAATTTATGCTCCCTGCACAACACCCACTGCAATCTTAGGTTCTAATCCACTTATTATGGGCAAAGAAATTTATCTGTGATCTGGTAGCTCAGTTATTGGATTTTTTTTTTCCACAGAGTTCTGCCTCCCACTTATACAATGGTAATAGCCCTTGATACTGTCAGAAATATTAGAACATTCATCTTGCCTGTAGTGGTTAATATTTAGCAATTTCTATATTACATGACTGGTGTTGCATAAGCACTGAGACTAACAGAGAACATAAGGAGTATAATATTTGCAAGCTTCCAGATAACATGTTATTCAGTAGATTTTTTTTTGTGAGTGTGTATTACTTTTCGGTAAGTAGAAGATCAAAAATTAAGTGAAGAATGATTCTTTGATTAGCACAATGAAGTATGAGGTAGAGCAAGAGATCTATTTTGTGGAGGCTGTCCCAGTTTTCCTCAATATGTAATTGCTTTTCCTACACTTTACCTGTCTTTTCATTGCTTTTGGTCTGTACATCACAGTCGATACGGATTTGTTCCTCAGGAGTGTATTGATGTTTAGGTATATAACCAAAGAGGTTGCTTCTGAATAAGATATGGGCATTTTAATTCCTGCTAACTCCGTTTTGTGCTGTCCTTTACCTGAACAGCCTTGCCGTGGATGCTTGTACTCACGGCCACTGCTTTGGCCGTGATACCTCTGTGTTTTGGACCCAGTTCCCCACTTTGAATGTAGCAGTTAGAAGCCCACATGCAGTTGTTGTGTAACTTTCCCTCTGCAGAAAACGATGTCCTGCCTCATTCAAGTTCACTTTAATCCTGTAGCCTTGTCTGCTACACTTGTACTTCATATTATGTAATTTATAGTCTCAATCCACTTTCATTAGAGTTGGCCCGTGTTGGAAGTGCCACCTTCTGTGTTAATCTGTAGCCATGTGACTGCAGTAAGAATCTTTTAATTGGTTGTTTAAAAAAGGAGCTGCCTATTTGTTGTGTGTGTGGTCATTTGTCACGCTCTGTTAGCAGTGAAATTGAGTCCAAGTTGTCAGATTTGAAGCAACACCATCCCAAGCTGTGGATGCAGTTGCATCCTGTCCATTCGTGCACCAGAAGCATCAGTTAGCATAGACTCAGGTACACCAGATCCACGCACCATCTTAATTTATCCTTCTCTTGTAGAAAGCTGTATTCCAAATCCAAACACCTTTCATTTTTAGTTAACCTGTGGCCACTGTGTAGGAGGGCTGGTACTTTTCAGTTTTATAATTTCTTTTTGTGAAGTAAAGACTCGGTGTAAACTTAAGTTGAATCAATATATGATTTTTTGAGTACAACTAAAGGATACATGCATTTGAGTCCCCAGAATTCTAAATAGATTTGAAGAATAGTCAGCACCATGTTCCCTAGAATCTTAGGAGATGTTATCCTCTGGGCAAAGTACTGACCTGACAGATCTCTTCCCTGTTTTGTGTTTTCACAATGAATTCACATTTGCTAACCTAGAATAGAGTTCAGATTAGTTTATCCTGTGGGGAAAAAACCAAACCTTACAAAAGACTGATACAGGATAAGCAAACATAGTCAGTATTATTTCAGATATTTCTGTTCATAGCTCAGTGTGGTCTGGTCCAGAAATTTCTGTGTTCTAGTCAGTCCTTTAACTTGTTGCTAAAAATCCGTACAGTAACAGTAAAGGGGATTTGATTGTGCTTAATCTGAGGGTGAAGAATTACTTTTCATAAAACACCTCTCACTGTGTAATGTGGCGACAGAGCTCATGGTCCAGTTTCTGGATAATAAATATGTTACAACACAGCTGTTGCTGACTTAGAAATTATTGTTAAAAACGTATCCGAGATTATTTTCTGAAAAAAAGCAAAATTGTATTTTAATGAGTCAAGGATCTGCTGAAAACCAGTAAGTAAATATAAAAGGTTTCAATACCTAGAGTTTAGTTTTAAAACAGTATGAAATTAAAACATCTGGATTTGTGATAAATGTTCCTTATCTTTTTTCATCAAAGAAACAGTTCTCAGAAACCATATGCTTGACCTAGTGGATTCCAAGTTGTTTCACTGGCTTGGTGAAATAAAACATCCAAGCTTCGCAAGAGCTGGGAGAATGGGTACTGGGGATGGGGGGAGAGGGATACAGGTTTGTTGTTTTTTTTTTTTTTTTAATTAAAAATACCTGCATTGTGTGCAGCCTCTGCTTTTTAGCTGAGCTTCGGGCATCCCATAAGCTATGAACTCTGTATGGCATCTGTCTGGGGTTTTTTGCTCTCTAAATTGCTCATCTTTGACTTCTGTAGACTGGGAGCTGAATCCCAGCTCTAATAACATGTGACTGCTTATCTCTGGTTGACAGTGGAAGACAACACAGCTGGATAAATAAGAATCATGTATTCTGTGACTTCTCTTGCCTCCTGAATCTTCCTGGCCTGGTAGAAAACACAGAGCTCTGTTAAATGCCATTTCATACAGATTTGAAGTGCATGAAGTTTAATCCTGTGGTGAACTTGTGAAATTACGAGGGAGGGCTTTTTGCCATTTGCAAAACCAAAACCTGAATATAGAGCAGAATGCAATCACTGACATGGAGAGTGAAACCCTGACATACATTAATGTAATTCCTGCAGTACATGTCACCTTTTATCCTCACTATATTGACTATCTGGGGATAGGACTTGATTGCTGAAAGTAGGCCTTGAAAAATCTGAAGTATAGGCTTTCAGCAAAAAATAGGAATTTCTTTTCCTGACAGTCTCATTAGTTACAAAAGTCCATATCAAGTGCCAAAGTATAATTTCCAACAGGGAATAATTACTTATGCTTTTAGTTAGAACTAAGTTTCTTCATTGAAGTGAACCTATCTGAGCAGAAAAAGGAACAGCTTTAATTTAGTTCACTGTGTGCTAATAGGTAGCTTTTCAACTTGTGAAAAGAGAGTTTATATTCACATACATGGTGATTATAATGATGATGAGAGAAAATTAACTACATACACACACATATATCATGATGTATACTTGTTTCAGGATCCAGCTAACCGTAGTTGGTACTGTTCACCAAACTGAGCTTTCTTCTCATTTTGCTTTATAGAAAAAACGGAAACAGAGTACTCAAGATGAGGATACAATCAGTATCTGCAGCCTGGATACAAGTGTGAGTAATTTAATTTTCAATTTTGCCCTCCCTCTCCACCCCCTAAAACTAGAATATGGCTGTTAGGAATATTCTGAAATAAACCTGTTCAGTCTTCTCAGCTGTACTGTTTTCATAGAACAGATAACTTGTTCTGCTTGTTATGGAAAAAAAAAAAGTTTGTTATCTTACTGCTCTCATTTTCTGTATTAAAACTTCTAAAAGAAAAATGGAGTCATAATGACAGTTTATTGTAAAGCATTGAATCTCTTATTAGTAAATAATTATCATGATAAGAGGGCTTTGTGAATGCAGGATTTAAATGCAGACCTTTTATACCATTGCACGGGTGTATGAGAAATTCCGTTTCAGTTGTCAGTGGTGGTTAATGTGAGCTATAAGAACTAAACTCTTTTTCTGTTGATTGTGGTGGATGTTGAATCAAAGTATTAATGAGGGTAATTATGCAGTAAACTGCAATGTGTGTTGTTTTTCCTGTAAACTTGTGACATAAAGGTACACTTGAAGTTATTGTTTCAAATCCATGGAACTAAAGTAGAGGTAGGAAAATTTGCCATTCCTTCTGTTCAGTGTTTTCATCAATATTTGCAGTGTTCTATTTACAGTCAGCTGTTGAACCAGTTTTCCTTTTCTGTAGACCTTTCATGTAGTACAGGCAGACAAAGTAATGGAAAAAATATTAAATAAACACTGCTTGTTTTAATAGTTTTATTTATTAGCAGGTGTCACACTTAGTGCTGTGGTTTCTTTAATGATCAGATATTAATTTGGGTTTGAAGTATACGTGTTCTTTGAAGAATTAATTACATTTAAGGGCTCACCTGCCTGGATGGCTGCAGACAAATGCAAGCTCTTGCAGGCACTTCAAGTAAGCTGGGTAGAATCCAGCACTATTTGGGAAATGATAAACCCACAGTAGCCTGACCTTGTCTGTGAGCTAATACTTTAATGTTAGTTAATTCCATCAGACCTTACATTGGGCCCAACTTCAAAGGAATTGTTATTCCTTTAAAGGAATTGTTGTTCTTCAGGGAAAATTGGAAATTGTTGACTATTATTATTTTGGACAAATTGATAGTTTTTTAGATGCTTAACTCTGATCTGGGATGGAAAATGCTGGGTTTAACTATTTTATGTTTCTGCAAAGAGTGTGTATTTTATTCTTCTATGATTAAGACAATTAGGTAAAATTCTCTTGTGTGGAATCTGTTATACTGCTGTAGAAATACTTAGATGAATATAGCTTCTCTTTTGGCTAATAGCTGAAGATTTAAATAGTGCTTGAAGGGGACAGTTTCTGCCAGTAGAACAGCTCCTGGAGGAGGGTGATCTAATGTGATCTTAGCTCTGAGTTTGCCCCATGGAAATACAGACAGAAAGCACCAAGCAAAATGAGGTTTGTGGTTTACTGATGAGCAGTAGATACAGCGATAATGATAGCAATGTCCTTCATTTGCTGTTACTAAATACCACTTAAAATTTATAAAATATTATTTCCTTGATACTGCTTTTCTGTGTAACCATTATTACTGGCAAGACAAACATGAATCGGAGAAGAAATAAAGTAATTCACTAAATGTTGTTGCTCATCTGTAAGACCATGACTATTGAATTTGGATTTTCATTAAAAGATTTGTAAATCCCTACTTTAGAGGGATCTTGTCAATAACATGTGTGAAGGGCTGTTAAGAAAACTATTCCCACTGTCATCAATGCAGAACAATTTCAATGCATGCTGGAGTCTGTATTATGAAATAGGTGTAAGAAATGAATGGGTGAGGAAGTTTGAATCTTTCCTTACAGAGCTTCAGAATCACTCAGGTCAACAGAGCGGGGAGTATCCCACGAGGATATAAAGGGTATGCATCGTATCTTGAAGAATGATCAGTTTATTTAAATATACCATTTATATAAACACTGGTTGTGGTTTTTTTTTTTTTTTGTTTTTTTTGTTTTTTTTTTTTTCTTTCTTCTTCTTGAGGTAACTTCAAGCCTGTCACCCCTTTCTTCTGTTACCAGGAAGTGCTAATTAATTTGTACTGTACAGACTATATTGTCTCTTGTGTCTCTGAAATTACTTTTCCCTGAACTCTTCTACATTGCAATACTACAGTTTCCTGTTCAGCATGTGATACATACTGTGCCCTCACCACTGGCAGGAGTTGCTGTTAAGGCCAGTTTGCCTCTGGCTGTGATTTAAGAAGGCTTAAACTGTCATGGTGACTGACTTGGAGAGGGAAGGTGCCTTTGGTTGAGGAAATGAGCCAGTTTGCCTCTGGCATGTGACTTGAGAACAACACCCTCAGGATTTTTAGCTTCAGGTGATGGTTCAAATGTGCCCATCCAAACTTGGTGCTGTTGACATTAAAACAAGTTGGGCAGGAAGAGTTCACCTTTTCTCATGACTTGTGTTCCTGTCCATTAGATTATCATCCCCTCAGTAAAGGAGGACTATCACCTTTGTGAGCCTCCTGGACATGGCAAATAAACTTTTGTTTCTTCTTTCACATCATATTTTGCTTATGATTAATGGTAGAGACAGTGCTGAGGATGCATCTAGACTGAATACCAAGTGTCTCGTATGATTAGAAAATATTGGAGGGTCTTCTAGTTGCACTGGGGAATGTTGTAGCACAAAAGGGATGGTTGGAATCCAGCAGTCCATGGCTGAATACTTACCTGTAGAGGCATTTTGTTCTCTGTGTGTACTTAAATACTATTTATATTCAGGAGAGATGTGTCTTTTTGTGTCTTGGGTTTTGATTTTAGAGAACCGTAGCTGATATTATAGGTAATTCAAGATTTTTTGTTACAAGACAGGGAGTTGGCTGTCTTTTGTTCTCATGTTTGTGATGGCAAATTTCAAAAAGAAGGAAACTGTCAAATATAATCTGTTCATACCTCACAGAAACCAGCTGTGGTGGTGTTATGCAAGGTCACTTTTCCTTTCTGTGTTGTTCTCCACTCTTTACATACAAAGTAACTTATTCCCAAAAATGGAGAGGGGGCTGAAGAGAGGGGTGAGGAGAAGTATCTAGAATAATCAAAAGTTTGGAACAGTTTCTGTTTAAAAAACAGTCAAATATACTGAAACTTATATAAACGGGAATCAAATATCCTGGGACCAGAATGGTGCGTGATTAGTTCCATGAGAAATGGTCCGTGTAAGGTCATTCTTTCTCTTGGGACTAAGGGCACAAAATAAAGTAGGTTCCTACCAAAGCAAAAGGGATGCCATTTCACCTACCACACAGTGGCACAATTCTGGCACAGGGTGTTGTGGATACCAGGGGTTTTGCAGGAGTTCAAAAAACAAATAGGGTAAATTAATGGAAGAAAAATCCGTCAAGAGCTATTAGACTGAGTGAAGCCACCCATCTGAGGAAGCCCTTGAAGTTGCATATTTCTGGGTCTGGGAGAGCAAGCTACGTGTCTGTCACTAGGTGTTTACTCTGCTTTAGCACACTTCCCTGGACAGCTTTTTTTTACTATTGCTAGAGAAATGGTGCTGACCTGAGATCCATTCTGAGGAGACTTTGATTAGCCCAACGTAGTACCTTCTTTTCTTCCAAGCAATGGCAGTTTTGAAATTACTTAATGAGGGCTCTATGCTTAATTGGAGTCTTTGGATTATAGCATAATGTAAACAATTAAATGTTCAGGTTCCTTGTCTAGCAATTCCCTTATGCCCTTGAAAAGATGTGCAAAGTTGTTTATATGTATGTCTTCAATGAATGCATTTATTTTCCAGGGCTAAGAATACGAAAATTTGAATGTGTGTTCCCTATTATGAATTTAGATTTTAACTGGGATAATGATAGATCATTAAATTTTTAGAGATAATAAATCTCTCAGGCTGTGTCATAAAATTGGTTATTTTTTATTAAATATTGTATGTATTTAACAAATAAATATGTTAGGCTCTCCTGTGCAGCACACCGTCTGGTTTGCACGATTAGGTGAAGGACTCCTGGTCTGCTCAGCTCTCCAGCTCCCTTAGCTGCTCGTGTGAAAACTCGTGGTGCATTCACTCTGCACTGGTTTCACAGGCATCACCTCGGGGATGTACCTCCTTTTTGTGCTTGGCAGTGGAAAGATCTGGCCATCTTTACTGTCCAACGTTTCCAGTTTGTGTAAATGTATGTGTTGGCCATCTTCGTCCAGGAGAGGGTGGGGGATGGCAGAGAAAGAGGGTGTTAACAATTTCATGACGGGATTGCTTCATGCCTGGGAAAGCAACATCCATGTGGGTCTCCTGTCAGTTACATCACCATGTGTCTAATCTTTTACAAAAATAGATTTTAAATTTTTTTCTAAGACTGACCATTGCCAGATATACCTGTCTTTTCCAAGGGAATCAGTCACACTGACAGAATTTCCTTTCACAGGAAACACTGCTTGGAGCTTTGCTGACTCAGGACAAGGACTAAGCACGCTGAACGATCTTTGTGTTTGTTTAGTGACCTGGACTGGTGTTGATGCTTCAAGAGTTGATAAACTGTCTTATTAAACTGACTGGTTGGACTTGGCTCATTTTATTGCCAGCTTAAAGAAGAGGATTTGCAAATCCCCTCAATGTCAAATAGTTTGTGATAACTTGTGACAGATGTGGCCAGCAGACTGTGAGGGCTGAGTGCATGAACATACGAGGCCACTGCGGTCGGAAGTTGGTATTTAAAGGGAAATGTGCATATTATCTGACATGGCTTTGTTCATGTTGGCCTCCACTGGGAGGCTTAACTCAGTCAGTGGACTTCAGTCTATCCAGTTAACTCAGCCACTGGTGTTTCATGCTTATACTCTGAAAATGGTGACAGCTTCTCAATCTGCGTATCCATATTGATTTACAGACATTATGTAATTAACATGACTTACATAAACTTCAGATTTTAGTGGTATCCCTGTAAAGGCTGGGGAATTGGGACAGAGAAACTGAGACAGCTGAAAAGATCATAGAGGGCAAAGTACTTTTTTGTATTAAAACGACTCCACGAGCTCTGCTCTGTGTACCTCCCGCTGCAGACAGTCTCACCTTAGTTAAATTCTGAGCAGCTTCTGGATTATTTCTGTCTGTGCTTTTGCTCCTCGTTGCTGCTGTGACTTTTGTTCTTTCCTCATAACCCAGCTTTGAAACGTGGTTCTTCATTCAGTGCAACCTTCTCGTGAGTCTGGTGCAGCTCTGAAGGGTTGGGCTCCTTGCTCAGGCACAGGCAGCCGGTTCTTTAGCTGTATTCCAGAGCTATTAATAAATACAGTTAATACATCACGCTGAGCAAAGTGGTGGTGAACGCTGTTATCTGGAGGTTTTTGCACAGAGCAGTCAGCAAGGTAAAAACAGCAATGCGTTTTTAGTGGCTGTTGTAAAAGGGGTAACTGCAAAGTAGCTGAAATCTTGTAATGGTGATGATACCGTGTGCCTCATATGTCTGAACTCTTTAAAATCGTAAGTAACTCAGGAGGTATCCAGAACAAAAACCTGGTAAAACCTAATACAAAACTTGGACTTTTCAAAATAAAATTATACTTAAGCAAAATTCCATCCAGAAAAAGAATCAGGGCAATGGTGTGCAGTTCTCTGCAATTGGTTGTATGCAAATTTGTTGTAAACGCATGGAAGTTGCTGCTGTTGTTATGTTGAGGAGAAGGAACATACAACAAATACATGATGAACTAGACGTGTCAAACAGTTTCATAAAGAAGGTAAAATTTCAGAAGAGCAATTTAATTTTGTGACATAGAACAGTTATCATTACTGAAAATTAAGTTCTGCTAGATAGTCATTTACTCTTGAGTGAACTGGAGGTGTCTTACTGCTCATCTGTCTACTTGCAAGTTAATAAAATATGTCCCAGTATAAAATACAAACAAAAAGGTACCCAGACTTAAGCTACATTTGCATACACTAGATCAGAGTTCATTAATTTTGATTGCTTTTAGTGCAAAGTGATCATTTATTATGTATGTAATAGTCAATATAGCTGAAACATCATTTGACCTAATTAAACTTAATTATAAACTCAATTATATTTGATTGCTAAGGTATGGCTAGCTAGCTTTATAAGCTCAGAAAGGATTACTTCTACATCAACTTATCAGAGTCAAGATAATTAAAACATATATGGTATTTGGGTCTTTTATTTCTATAAACTGTGGTCTGTTGCATGTTCTCAGCATAAAAGGTCTTCAGGTTGCCCAGTAAGATTATACAATATGTTTGAATTATTCATGACCTTTGAATATTGCTGTGTAGCAGGGTGGTCAGTGCTCATCTGGATTTAGACTTCATTATACAGTGACTGTTCTTAATCCATTATTGATCCCTCATATGATTGTCATAGGCTACACACTGTCTGCTGTTGGCATTATTTGGAGTAATGTTCTGTATCTTAGGGCTCTGTTTTGTTATTCTCTTGCTATTTTTCATTAGACAAGGCCTACAAGTGTTAAATTGGAAAATATGTAAATTGCTGGTCAGGCTGCATTCCCCCACCCCCACCCCCATTCTAATGTGATCTCAGAGTTCCTGTGTAGTTATACAATTACTCTTTATTTATGTGAACAACTTCTCAGAATTTGGCTAATTGTTCCAGTAAATCTCATGGATGATTTTGGTGAAGACAGCAAACACGTGATGAACTTCGACATCTTCAGTGCAAATCTGTCTGTACAAATATGCCAAACCTTTGGAAACACAGACCAAACTGTCTTGAAATGTACTTGTGCAGCTGGGAACTGAGTAAGAAAATGCTCTCTTGTACATATTCACCCAGAAATTAAAGATGGTCTATAGATACCTTAAATGAAGTATGATCATTAAAACTAACTTTTTTTTATGGTTTAGCTCAAACCGTAACAGTGTCTTACTGTGACTTGCTGGCATCTATTTGTCTGCTCCTATTTAAATTCATGTGCAAGCACAATTTGCTACAACATCATCAAATTGTTGTATATGCCTTTTCCTTTGCTTTGAGATTCTTTATTTATACAACTCTTGACATTCTGCAGTCTCTGAGGGGGAAGTAAAGCCACAAAATGCTTTTGTTGGGGAACTTTTGCTGGGGAACTTGTTGGTTCCTAGAAAATTATTTTTCTTCAAATTTTTTTCCTGATGAGGCACGCTGAGTGTTACTTTCTGAAACTGAATATGTGTAACTGTGGAGCAAGAAAGATGTGATAAAACCCCAGATTTTCAGACACTGCAAAGCTATCCCTTATACTTTTGCCATGGGGTTTAGTCGTTGATCAAATCTTAGATTGTAATAAAGTCTTGGGAACAGTGGAAGTCCTCTGATACAAATCTGGAAACAGGTTATACCAATTCTTAGACTAGGTGCATTTTGGTGAGATGCCAATTTTTTCTTCCCTGGCAAAAGAGAAGAAAATGAGCTAAGGTTTTGCCTCCAAATCAGAAATGTTTCAAAAAACATCCACTCAGTCTGTGGACTTAGCTCCCAACAGAAGCAAATTACACCAGTGAGAAATACCTGAGACAAAATAGAACTTTATCTTCAGAAATATGAAGATTTTGTTTTTCTTATGGTATTTGCACGTAACACTCTTTATCTTTCTGATTCAGTCAAAAGTAGTGTACATAAGTCTGTGTTCTATTTCAAGGAATTGCTTTGGATAGTAATAGCAGTGTAACTTATGATATTCTGCCATAACAGAAAATGGCAATTGAAGTTTGAATTCAGTTTAAATTACTTTTGGGTTACAGAAATAGGCTTGACATTTGCTTATTTTCCACATGCCAAATTGGGAGCATTTGTGAACTGAAATTAGCCAGATGTTATTGGCAGCTATGAAGTTGGATATCCATTAAGCAATGTATGTGGTGGTTGGTTTGATGAAGATTTGCAGAGGAGGTTTTCATATTGAAATTCAATCAAGTAATGAGTTACTGTAATTTGGTTTATTTAGAGGTCAAAATAAAAACTGATATTAGTTCTATAGTGATAAATATTGCATAATGCCATACATTTTCTAAAATTAAGTTTTATACATCATTATTGGTAACTGTGTTTTATACTGAATTTATAGTATGGACTGTGCAGACATCATTTGTAAGAAAAATGAAGGCACCATGTAAGCAATGTGCTGTGTGTGGCCTGGAGCCAAAGAGTTGAGGGTTTTCAAGTTATGTTAAACTTTTGATGAAGCAGTCTACCTATATTTATTCTATT
>VYZQ01044244.1:54609-65847 GCA_013400655.1 Mystacornis crossleyi
GATTTTTTGATTGCCATGCACTTTGCAGAGGGTGGGGGGATATTACAATTCTGAGAGAAATGTTGGATCAGAAGCTGATTGGTTTAGAGGTTTTTGCTGCTCAAATGCTGCAGATGTTGAAAAAGGATGTGAGGGCAGGTAATGATTAAAAAAAGCCAAACCTGTATACCACAAACAAATCAACATTCCCTCCTTGAGCACTTGTATATTGGGGAAATAATACCTGAATCAAAACTCTATTGTAGATACGCTGTAGGGATGCAAATGTATAACTCAGATCGAAAAAAAAGGTGCTAGTAGGGTAGGTAGCAATTGTAAAACAAGTGCAAGGCATTAGACTGTGCCTTCCATAAGATCCGTTTCCTGGTTATTGTATCTTTCCCATATGTGCAAGTAATGGCAGACTGGTGATTTAGTTTCATAGAGATCAGGGAGGCTGCTCATGTTCAAAAAGGTCTTTGTAGCTTCTTATTTCAGCTGTTTGGCTTATTCATGTGCTGTGGTTAATATATCCTGCAACGACACGTTTTAATGCACATCTGCTGTTAGATAGCACGTACTGAAACAAATGGCACTTCCTGAGCTAGCAAAATAGATGGATTCTTATTGTGGCGAAACTGCAATCATTTGGATAGATATCCTTTATTTTAATAAAAATACCAGATCTGGAGGAAGCAATTAGGAACAGAAGCAGGTAGTCTCTAAGTGTTTGTACAAAAACAAACCCACCAGATTCCAGAGAACAGTATGTAATAACATACCTGTGTTTCTATTGCAGATATGAGGTGCATTCCAATCTTTATTGTACAGCTATGCTTTTATGAAGCTGTCCTTCCAATCCCTTTCAATTTGGATTCATCAGTGCAATGACTGGACATTTCATAGGACTTAACCATTTTTCTTTGTGGATTATCATTACAAGTCCCTCAGGTAGTCTTGAATACCCAGCCTGTGCTCTCTTCCCAGGTCCTGTTTTGTTTTGGGGAGGAATGGAGTAGCGAATTCAAGGGGAGCTGGCAGAGCACACTGAGAACACCTGTACCCTGTGGGACAGGGTGCTTGAAGTACAACACAAGGATTAACATTTTTCCTCCTCCTTTATTGCAATGTGTTCATGTGCCAGTGTTCTGCTCAGTTTTTTCTCCCACTTGTTTGATACTTGTTTATATTTGTCTATTCATTATTTAATCGTCATATCCAGAATAAGATAAGTATACAGGCAGTGAAATGTTATCATGTTTCTAATGGATAATTATTAATCGAAATCAAAATAAAAGTCCTGTATCCTGCAGCCTGGAAAAACACGGTTTTTACTCCTGTTGTACCTTTTACTTCCCTTTTCCTCCTTCAATTTTTATAGGTGACAAAATATTTTTGCTTTAAACAAAGTTAGCGATTCTGGATGGTTGCAAGTTTGTTTTCTGTTTTTTATTTCAGAAAACAGTTCTTTGTTAAAGTGCTTGCAAGCCCATTCCCTACAGCTCATTCAGTTACACGAAGTGTTCCATAACCTTGTTCTCTTCTGCAGTAGCCCAGAACTCATACACAAACTCAGGGTTTGAGAGCTGAAGAGTGAAGTAAGAGTCCTTGGGAGGAATTTTTTTTTAAATTCAAGATCACTTGCATGTCTACTTAAACTGCTGCTTGTGTGCAAGGTTGAAGGTCACGTTAAGTAGAAGGGCTGTCTCTGGGAATTTCCTGGTGGGCAGTGTTGTGTGTGGGTTGCTAGTGGGGTATTCATGGTATGGAGCCTTCAACACTGGGTTTGTTCTCCCCATCAATTACGGAACATATTGCCACACAGAAAATTCAGATACAAAAATTCATCTAATGTGACAATGCCTTCTTTTCTAAAATCTTGTGCTGTGTTCTTGAACGGCATCAAACTCACCTGAGAAGTAGGGCCTTTTATACACCCTTATCTAATTTTATTTATTATTTCCTAGGTAATCACTTTGATTCTGTGCTCCCCTTTGCATTGCTCTAATGACTTCTATTGTGCATCAAACAGAAACTACAAAGGCTTTTGAAAGGATAGATAAATTATTTATCCCAATCCCACAAATCATTCTGCCATTCAGGTTGTTCACTCCTGTTCCTGTCTGGTCTAGAATAACAGCCTTCATTCTCAACTTGATTTTTAAATTTCTTTTTTTTTTTTAATCTGTGTGCTTTTCTCCTGCTATACATCCCCATGTTTTCAGAAGAATCCTTCCTGAAAGTTACACGTTGGTCAGAACAAACTTGTCAGCTGTTAATGATCTTGAGCTCTGAAAGCTGTGCCCTTGCATTCAAAGTGCATGGCTTCTCTTTTCCCCAAGGATACTCTCTGTTTAACATGCATCCTTAGAACAAAATAATTTTATGGCTGTGGTTTTTACTTAAGTCTCCTCATGTTGTTCTACAGTCACTTATATTAACACTTCACTGTTTACTAGGGTAGGATATTTATTAGGAGTTCATGTTTTTGCAGGGATTTGAAGATACAGTATTTGATATCCATGTAATTTAACACCAATCACAATTATATAATAAAATCAGAATGTTTGCTAAAGCATCTTGCTTTTGTGTTCAGTCAATTGCTATGTTTTCAAGATTATTAGATACAAGAAGTATGTTCTGATGCAATTTTGAATTGTTTCTTAGCTTTTAAAGTAGTAAACAATATTTTCTCTGTGATGGTTGGAATTACTTTCAGAGACATACTTTCCAACTTTGACTCTCTCTGTTGTCTTGGGAACTAAATTAACTATGATCATTGGTCACCTATCCAAAATTCATAGTTGAACCTGAATGGAAGTGGAAAACTTGTGGTGGGTTGTGGTTGCAGATTTGATAACGAAGATCACATAAAAGCAGAATGAACTTGATCAGTGCCAGATAGCAATTTGTGGTTAACAACTTGACCAGGGAGGAGATAGCCCTCAGAAATTACAGCTGGCTTTCTTAAATCAGGAAAGTATTCGGGAAAACTGTTTCTTACTTACATTTCTGTGTCAATTAAAACTTGTTATAGTAAGTTCTGTACCATGGGATGGGATTACATCATTCTATTTACACTTGGGAAGACAGTTATTTTGTAACTTTAAATAAAACCTTTTTTATTCCTGGCAACGGTTTCTCGATTCCCTAATCCTTGATAAAGGGGTACAAACAAAGAAGTTCTGTCCTAGGGTAAGTTGTTGTCTGTTTGAAGATGTTATGTCCCATTTCAAAGATTAGTTGCATTAGTGCTTAATGCCACATCATCTTTAGGGACGTAGGTCTGCAGTGCCGTTGTACTGGGAGTAGAGCAGTTCTATCAGTTGTTGATGCATTACCAGCTTTTGCAAGGACACTTCTTTTTGAAGTTATACCATGATTTTCCTCCCTGCTCTTAGGGGGAGGATGTGGGTAACAGATGATTTGGTTTCTTGTGTTCATTTTTGTCTGATGTCTTTGTACAGTAGGTCATAGCATAAGGGAATTGAACACCATTTCTAAAGATTTTAATGGACCACTACAGTGGAATGTTGTAATTTGCATAATCCCTGTAACCATCTGGATTGTAAGGCATTGGGTGGTCCAAGGAACTCTCTTCAGGACCAAATGTGGAGGTTTTCTGCACTGGGTTGTCAGTATTGCAGTGTGAAAAAAAGGCCTCTCAGGTTCAAGGCCACTTTACTGTAGTGGAGATATCAGATTCTTGTTTCTGCTTGTGGAGCACTGAGTAGTCTCACTATTTTGTTTGAGTTTCATCACTCTTTCCCATGGATATCTTGTAATCTGTGTCAAACCATTTTTATTTGCTTAACTTTAGGTTTAGAAACACTGCTGGCACATCCTTGGCTATGATCTAGAAAAGGGTACATGAATTGTAATTTTCATGCTACTGATTTCCTTTCCTAAAATTGTTAGACTTTCATAAGGTACATTATCTCTAAACTACTAATGTTGCACAGTGATCTTAATTTGCAAATGTTATTGTTTTTTAATACCTTTTGCAATCAGTATATTGTGGTGGGCAGTGCTGGGTTAACAGTTGGATGTGATGATCTTAAACGTCTTTTCCAACCTTAATTCTCTTGCTCAGGAGAACATGAAATCAGTCTCAAGGTTTGTGTTCTACATATTTATTCAAGAAGCACAGATGTTTTAATTTCAAGATAGTCAAACTGGCAAAATGACTAACTAGATGAGTAACAGTGCACAGTTGTTATGGAAATTAATAGGTGGGTTTGTTTTTAAAAATAAATAAATAAGGCTTCTGATCCAAATCTCTTATCCAAAAAAATGAAATTATGACAGTATTCTTTGGGTATGACTTCATGAAACAAGCTGAGCTAACAGTTTAGAGCTACTAGGAGGAGAAAAAGCAGCCTTTTCCCTGTCCTTATTCGTACCTGAGAGCTTTTTCACCGTTTATCTTCAGTGAGTTCTGGGGCTTTTCTCATGCCACAGTAACTTGTTAAGCTCATGAAAACAGCAAATGAGAGATCTGGGAAAAGAAAGTATTTTGGGGTTTTTGGACTGCTGACTTAGCTGTGTGAGGAGATGAATGTCAGAGTTGCAGTAAGGTGGCAGGGAAGGACTACACAGAGAGAGGCTACAGTGCCAGTGGAAGAGCAGGAAGAGAGGGAGGAAGAGGAATTTGGGTAGAGACAGAAATGAGGTTTATACTTTTACAAGTGGCAAATTGTCAGTTCACCTCAGCCATACTGCAAAATCCTATTCTTTGTCAGCACTTGGGACTTCGAGTACAACACAATAAAGTGTGTCAAACTGAATGCAAAGAAATGTATAACAAGGTTTGAAGTTTGTATAATTAGATAAGGAGGTGAATAGGAAGAGGCAACTCAAAAGATCCAAGTCTTACCCTTTTTGCGAGTTTTATTTCTGACCTGAAGAAGGACCTGTGTTGCTGAAAGCTCTTTTGTTGTTTGTTTGGTTGGTTGTTTTATGGGTTTTGTTTGCTTATTTGTGTTTGGGATTTTTTGTATGCTTTGGTTTGGTCTTTGATTTTTTTTCTCCCCCAGTTGTGTGATTTGTCTAACAAACTCCAGAAACCCCAAACTTTGCTTTACATATTGCAGTTGGAGGGGATGGTTGGAAGAACAGACCAAGTGGCATTTGGCCAGTAATGTGAGATCCGTTATAGAGAGGGGAAATTCCTGTTGCTTCTGAATAGAACAGAATTTTCTTCTTGCTCTTACCTGAGCATACATACATATATAAGCAAAACATACATACATACATACAGCAAAAGATTACAAAATACTGTCCACTCTGAGGGCAAATATTACAGAGTTACTCATGTAATATAAATGTTATTGTAATAAAATTTAATCAAAACAAAAAAATAGACCACTACTGTGATGTCTTGCTAAACATTTTGTACTACGCATAATGATTTCTCATAAAGAAATGTTACTTAATTTTCCAGTCAGCATAAGTGCTCTGGAGAGAAATTCCTGCTCTCCCACTGCCTGTAACTTAAACAAAAGTATTTTCATTACATTTAATCTCATTTAAACATCATACAAGTGTTTCCAGTAATTTCCTCTCCCTAAAATGCCTTTCAATGAAAAATTCAGGAAAGGATGCTCCACTTTGGGTGATCATTTCACCCTCTGCAGAACTTGAGCAGCTGTTTAAAATCCACATGGATAAATCAGTACAATCCTCCCCACCTCCTCCTTTCTGCTCTCCCCGGGGAAGTGTACTCAGACAAACTCAACCAACTTCTTTGTTTATAAGTGTGACTCGTGGAGGATCCTTTTAGCCAACCGCACCACACCCTGTGATTGCCTCATCAGGGCCCACCAAGTGGTGTGTACTGCTGGGCGTGGTGGCGAGTGGAGAAGTGTGAACCCTTCGCGGTGTCTCTAGGCCAGCCATCCTTAGGCTCGAACTGCGGACCAGCCACCAGAACAGCGGTGTCTCTAGGCCAGCCATCCTTAGGCTCGAGCTGCGGACCAGCCACCAGAACAATTTCTCTCTGTGAGCCTGAGGCAGATTTAAAAAGGGGCTGGGGAAAAAGGCCCCAGGGAAGCTCGTGAAAGGACTGCTTCTCTCTCAGTGTGAATGTGATTGTTACAGGGCATCCTTTAACTGTACAGTATTTCCTGTGGTAATCCAAAGTTACGTGAATTTAGCAAAACAAAACCAAAGCAAAACAACTTGGCAGGTGGTTTGATCTGTTTCTCTCCCAGTGCAGAACTGTTCTACCAGCTACGTTTGTATGCAGAAACACTGAGTGCCTGTCTGACTCAGCCTGCAGCCTGCCTTACAACTGGGTGTGTGTGTATACAGCAAACCATTCGTGATGGCTGGCATGAGAATCATGGCTCTCCATCACTTCAGCAGCAGTCTACTTCAGGGTAGGGGTGGTATTTTGAAATAGCCATCATTCATCGTGGAAGACAAGGGAGACTCCTGCTACTGACTAATTGTATTTGACAAAAGTTAGGGGAACAGTTCAGGGCATCTTGGCTGCCAATCCCAAAGCACAGCCCGTGATAATAGTGAGGAAACATAACTTCCTGCTTCTCATGTTATTCCACAAGAGGCACAAATAAGGATCATGTGGAAGGTCTTCAAATGGAGATTCTAGACGGAGTAGAAATTTGGAGTTCAGTTTTGTGATGTCACATATTCCACAGAGATATGTTTCATTGTTCTGCACTGATCTTTCCATGATTAGGACTCTACCTGGAAAAATTACAGGTGTGGTTTTTGAGAGCACATTTTAAATGGTAATCACTTATTCTCTAATATTTTTATTGGAATTTCTCAGCAGCAAAATGTTTAATCAAGCAATCTCTTCCTAATATTTATTACCTAGTAAATTGTAACTCATTACCACGCGAACAATCTGTAATTGCAATGAGGAAACTGCAGTTTCTTGAACAGCTGGGTAACTGCCTGATAAATGCTCTTTTTTTTAACAGTTTATGTGATTTCTGGCTTCTCACTCCACACTGTCAGTGGTTCTGCCTTCCAGCTTCTGAGCAGATTCAAATTCTTAATGTTTGATTGAAAAGACTGCTTCAAAAGTTCTCTTTGGATTTTTTGAATGTGGTTTTGGTGTTGGTGGTTGTTAGTTTGTTTTTCTGAAAGGAAAGCTTGCTAATGATTATCCGGAAGGGATATTGGAGCATGTTGGAGACAGGCTTCAGAGGTACTCAACAGGTGCAGAATTGTGTGTATGTGCAGCATTAGCCTGGCTGACTTTCACTGGTCATTTCAGAGTAGTAGGAATAGTAGCTTTGCTTTGAGTATTCTTAGCAAAATTCTACCTCTCCTAAGCAGGGGCTTCAGGTTTATTGGTTTGTTTGTTTGCTTATTGTGAAACTTCATACATGGAATCACAGAATGGTTTGATTTGGAAGGGACCTTAAAGCTCATCTCATTCCAACCCCCCGCCATGGCAGGGACACCTTCCACTAGGCCAGGCTGGTGACATCCAACCCCGCCTTGAACACTTCCAGGGATGTGTTACACAGCTTCTCTGGAAACCTGTGCCAGTGCCTCATCACCCTCACAGTGAAAAGGTTTTTTCCAACATTTAATCTAAATCTGCCTTCTTTCAGCTTAAATGAAAGGAAGGGTGCATATATTATTGAGAGACTCCATAAAATGAAAAACCACTGAGGTTTTTCAACTTGAAATGTGTATGCAATATTTCTGTTTAATTCAAGGCTTTTGTAAGGTTTGAACCTGAACATCCGGAAGGGCTTTGCTGTGCTGACAGATGCTTTTGCAAGAGTTACTTCTGTCTTAGGTTTTGAATCTGTGAGGAAATGAACCAAAGGTGTTGGTGTCAACACCATGACCACAGAACAGCTCTGTCAGTGAGCTTCAGTCCTCAACCAGGTCAGCAGCGGTAGGCACCTTTGAGCTGGGCTTTCCAGACTTACCAAATACCTTCCTTACTTCTCCCTGACCGGTAAGTAACTGTCTGACTAAATTCCGTGTTGGCCTAACTAAATTAAAAAACCCCTCCTACACCTCCCCCACTGAACTAAACCCACAAAAAACATGTTCCAGAAATGGCAAAACTGATGCACTGGCCTGCTTTGCAATCTAGTCACTACCATCTCTGAAGTACTAGTTTATTTTTTGAAAGTACCTTACAATTCAGATTTACAATTTTTATAGTGTTAGTGTAGACTTGTAGTCTAAGTATGATTTTTGGAAAGAGTGGACTCACTGGCTCCACACTTAGAAAATTCCTTAGTGGAATCACTGAAACCTTTGTTTCTCCAGCCGTATAACTGGAGTTCTCAAGGGAATCTTTCAGCCACAAGTTTATGAAGTGACATTTGGCTCTGGCTGGGCCCGTGTGCACACGCACAATGCAGTGACTACTGATGGGCAGTCACTGTGCAATCTAAATTCATGTAGAAATGAAATGTAAATCACACTAAGTTTGTAAGATCTTTCAGAAGGGACTCCAAGTGTTTGATATGCAGTTCAGAAGGGATTCAATACCACGACTAAACTGTAATCATAATTCATTGTTTATAAATGCTCATAGCATTCTACAGACATTCAGCTTTCTGAAAGAGAGAGTTGTTTGCTTTTGTACCATTTGTTATTCCATCAGATAATATTATACTTATAAAGTTCAGTGCCATTCATCAGTGAACTTTGGGTCCAAATTTCATTTCTAAAACTGTATTTACACTGTTCTGGTGGAGTAAACAAACATGCATGGAATCTAATGAATCCTCCTTTCCATATCACTGAAGTCTGCCTTGTAGGTACAAGAGGGTCTGAAACTTATTGACATGAAGGTCCTGCCTATTAACAATCATATTTCTCTTAGAACTAATTTTTCTTGTATTTCTCAAGAATGCTTACTCAAGCTGAAATGCATTGGCCTGATAAATGGAGAAATGACAGAATCCCTTTCTTGGCATATTTTTTAATGTGTATAAACCCAAGTTCATTATTTCAATCTCCAAACCAGTATACTCTTGTCCTGTGTGAAGTGCTGTTCATGCCATGAAGCATGTTACAGGATTAGACTGCTTTGAGAACATGCCCTGAAGGTATTTTGTCTAAATGATTTAAGTGAAGCTGATTTTTGAAATGGTATTAGCATACACCTTCATAAACAAACATATGCAGATGGTATTTGAAATCAAGGTTTCTTGGGTTTCAATGGTTACACAGCAGCTGCAGGGTTCTTATGGAGGTTCTTGACCATATTTTACAATTTGTATGTAGTGGTGCTTGAAATGTGAGGTGAAACTGCCCAACACTGTCAGGTTGTGCTCAGAGCTGTGTCCTCTGAACATCACATGGAAGAAGACTTGCAGAAGAGAGTGTACGTTCATGTGACTGAAGTAGCTGTTCATAGGTTCAGAAATCCTGAGCTAAGACTTGTATGTAGTCTTCAAATAAAATGCTACCTTTTTTTTTTTTTTTTTTAATATGGAAAGAAAGGTGGCTGCAAGAATTGATGTAACCTAACACCAAATACCCAGTGGTGGTGAGCAGTAGATGCTTAGAGAAGAGCCCAAAACACAAATAGCCTGTAATGGCATTTCCCAAAATACTGCCCCAGTAGTCAAGAACTTGTGTCTGAGATCGTTTCTTAGGAGCAGCATCTTGTAACAGATAAGTCCACTGTGTATAATACAAAAGTTGTATATAATATGAAGAATAAGTTCCTTTTTCTTTCTCTGAATCTGTCACCATCTGGCCTAATCTGATGCACCATTTTTTCCCTGTAGTTGAATGCAGTAAAAAATCATTCCATATTTCCTTCCTCTGTCAGTTGTGGTTTGTAGGTCTCTATCACACCTGCTCTAATCCCTCTCTTTTCTGTATGTCCTGTCTGCTTAACCATTCTCTGCATGAAAGCTGTTCTGTGCCTCTTGTCCACACTTTCGCTTTCACTGAACCTTGTCCTGCCCTATTGTGATGCAGATGAGGAGGCACAAAACCCACCCAAATGTTCAAATGTCACATTTCTTTCTAGAATCATTGCCCATCTAGAAGTACTGAAAACTTTGTTCTAGTGATTTTGCAGGAATTACAGGGTTGGGAAACCAGTGGGGTTGCTTTTTTCAGGGCAGACTACTATAAAATAGAGAGATGTGCCTAACAGGCACAGGTGAGCATCTCTGGTTGTATTTGCAGCTGCTTCTGAAAAGGCCTAGGAGGGTAAATATAAAATCTTATTATATGTTTGGGATATTGGTGAAGTCAAAGGAAAGTGTCCAAATGAGGGCTAGACTTGCCATTTGACTAATCTTATTCTAAAGTTATCATTATCTGATATTAGCCTTTAGAAAAATAGTTGCATGTAAAGCCACATCCACCATGTGATCTCTCTTTAAAATAAGTTAGTTTTTTCAAGGTCTGTGAAGTTATTCTTGGTTGGGCTGCTTCCCTGTGGCTGAAAATATTCTTCCCTCCTCCCCCATCCAGCTTACTACTCCATTTCCTTTTCCTTGTCTCCCGTATTATGGTCTCTGTCAGACTGATCCTGTGTTGCAAACAGGGCCCCTAATTCTTCCTGTCTCTTTTCAGGAAATTTTCACTACCTTTGTTTTAATGTAGCCATCAAACAGAATTTGCCTGGCTGCACAGACACTGAAATGCCCTCTGAGACACCTTAGGTTCTAGAGGTGTTTTTCCACTTTCTCAGCTCGATACAGTAAGAGGTGCCGGCAGGGGAGTATTTTGGCTGAACAACAGCAACAAAAGTGGAACTTTAAAAACACAAGAAACAAACTCCAGCTTGCCAGACAGGAAAAAGCAGCAATATGGCTTGGAGGAAAAAGAAAAAAAGAAAAAAGACGTGCTGGTGAGGGAGTAAAAGCAATGCTCAGTGTTGTGGCACCATGACATCCGTGACATGATGGAAATTCCCGCTTCGATCAGCGGCAGCATAGCGCACTAACGTAGGTGCCACTGCCGCGTGCAGGTCTGGATCCAGTCTGGATTTGGGATTGTGCCATCGGGGACCGCTGTTAGTCCTGCCCTCCCGTCGGACACTCGGCTGCCCGAAAAGCCGGACGCTCTCGCAGTCACCCTGCGGGAAGCACACGGTGAATGCGTCCCCGTGTCCGGGCGCTGTTGCTGCTGCGGGAGCGAGGAGGGGGAACGCGCAGCGAGGCAAAGGGCGCCCGTTCCGCCGCCGGCGGCATCGGGCCGGACCCGGGGCTGCGCGGGGCTCGGACTCGGGGCTGCGGACCCGAGGGTGTGCGGGGCTCGGACCCCGCCCCGTCCCGCCCCCCGGCC
>VYZQ01044245.1:2598-22964 GCA_013400655.1 Mystacornis crossleyi
TAGAAGCAAGTAATCTCTGAGGCATGAAAAAGGTTCAAGTGTCCAATACCATAACTCTTTGTGTAACCACCTTGCCTGAATTCAAAACTATAATTTTATTTGGAAATCAGAGAGGCAAGGAGAATGGAATCCCAAGTCGATAAAAGCTTCTTCAATAATAGTCTTTTAAATATTTTATGGGTTGCCTTTATGGTAATAGTTTTATGGGTCAGATTTAAAATGCAGATAGGTGAAGCCTGGTAAAATAAGTGTGAAAAAAGTGAATGAGTGTTACTGTTGCCTTTAACCTGTGCATCTGCTCACATCACTGAACAGCATTTTATAAAAATATGGAAAGAAAATAAAATGCAAAAGAACAGGGAAGATAGAGCTGGATTTTCTTTTTGAGGTTATGAACTAAACCTGAATTTTAAAAAGCTGGTAGAAAACCTAGGTAAGGTGGTGTGGCTACATGGCACTCTGAAGCAGCAATTCCTGTTCCAACAGCAGTATGGCTGCAGTAGCTGAGAAGGATAATGTAGCTCTACACCAAGCTGCATTATCTCTAGTTCTCAACGCAGCTCAGTAAGAGTGGGTTCAGCTCTGTTCACCTAGCCCCACATTCTCTGACAGACAGGTCTCAGAAGTCAAGGTAATTAACTGGAAACATGGTTTGTGCCACGGCAGGCATATCAGAAGCAATCAAATATTTCTTCTGAGCAAATCAGTACCTCTTCAGCCTTTCAGTTTGAGGGTCACGGAAGAAATATGACCTTCAAAAGCAAAGGTGGATAAGATGGAAGAAATATGGTGAGAATGGAATAAATAATCCAGAATAATTTATGTTTATCCAGCATCAGGACAATGTGCTTTCCTAGTGCTAATAAAATCTACTGCCCAACATCTACCATAACAAAAATCAATCCAAAAAGCCCCTGCAACAGGGACCAAGAGGCATTTCTCCATAAGACTGTAAGAAAGGAGGAAAGCTTCTGAGGGACAACCCTAGACAGCCAGATTCTTGCCAAAGTGCCTTCCCAGGACTCAAACCTACCATATACTTGAATTAAAAATTTTAAAGTGTTGTTGTCATATTAATTAATTATTGTTGTTTATATATGAGCAAGCCTTAGAGAAAACAAAACTTACCACATAAATTCAGCTGAGTCAGACACTTAACATGGAAATTTAAGGCCAGATGTTTGTTTGGTAAAACAGAAGGAGAAACCTGTGCAAGAGTCACCTTGATGTATCTTTAGCTACATTTTACAAGCCAGTTTGCTCAGTGCTTCAGTTGCATGAGTGTTTGAAAAGGTAGGGACGACAGTCTATCTGCTTAGGTGTTTTGGGGAGTACATCTGCTATGCTGAAAAGAAAAATGTAGCAACATTTGTAGTAGAGATATGCAGAGATTATGACAAGAGTGATGTAGAAGGGTTAATGAAGCAGCTCTGGATAAAAACAAAGGAAGAATACTGAGAAAGAATAGCAAGCACACAAGAATATCTAAAATAATCTTGATAATTCTGAAAGTAGTGGCAGAGCAACACTTCTGTTTACAGGAGGAGCTATGAGCAGAGAGAGGCTAAGTTAGCTGACCACGAAGAACATAAAGCTGCCTACCTTCAGCACCAGTCTGGGAAAAAAAGGTGTAGTGCAAATTCATATCTGCAAAGGCAAGACTTTATCTGTCAGACTTCATATGCCTCCTGTTGTGTCTCCCCACAGCTTCTGTGCTTCATTCAAACATTCAGAGCTTATACAGATTTGGGTAAAAATCCTACTGCAGAAAACATCATTATTATGTACAATGGGACTCTGGAAATCCATGTACCAATCTACTTAAAACGTTGTTAAATTCAGCTTTGAGAATAAGCTTCAATACTTCCTACCCCATGCCAATTTTGCAAAAGCAGCTATGTTACTGTTGCTTTTTCTAGATAATGTGCTATTTCTTCTTTTCTTGACAGGCATACAAATGTACTTAATTCAGTATTCTATCTAAGAAAAATAACAAGANATGGGACTCTGGAAATCCATGTACCAATCTACTTAAAACATTGTTGTTAAATTCAGCTTTGAGAAAAAGCTTCAATACTTCCTACCCCATGCCAATTTTGCAAAAGCAGCTATGTTACTGTTGCTTTTTCTAGATAATGTGCTATTTCTTCTTTTCTTGACAGGCATACAAATGTACTTAATTCAGTATTCTATCTAAGAAAAATAACAAGATTTGAAAAGCAAAAGGTTCTGTTTTTCAAGTTTAGTTTCCAGTGGGAAAACACAGGCATCTCTGACAATGTTTGGCTCACATGTAAACATATTAGTAGACATAGCATTTTTTTACATTGAGTTTGATAAGTTAGCACAGGGTTGCACAGAATTAATGAGATATTTTCTCTGTGCCAAGACAGGTTTTTTTGGTGAAAATATATATTAAATGTTCAGACATGGCCCAGTAGCTAATAAGGTACAAAGAGACCCTCACTTGCATTGACTTCACTGACATCAATAAGGACAAATACACTTCTCTCTGGCAGAGAATGATGTTGTAGGGTCATTTGTAAATGAGTAAAAATCAGCTTTTAAATGGTTATGGGAGGAGTAAAAAATGAACTCATTAGCTCAATGGAAATACAGGTAGCCTACGCAAACGTAATTCTCTTGATGTAAACAGCCCCGTGGCTTATGTTCTTTTGGTTTGGAGCAAGACCCACAACAATCCTATCAAGTCAGTAGAGTTGACCTATCCTTTTCCTAAAACAACGTGCTGTTACTCATAAAGGGCATGACAGTTGCAACAGAAAAATCTGTTCTGGCCCCAGTATAATCATGAATAACAAAGCATAACAGTGATAATAAGTTATCTATTCTGAAGCAGGCATCACACACTGTTTTGGACCAGAAATCCTATCCTGAAGTGTAAATACGTGGGAAAAGTGCAAGTTCTGACAAATCTGAATTATCTGATGAAAAATCTGTTGTAGTTCTCTTTCTGCTCTGTCCTGGGAATAGGCAAAATCTATATGGCCCAAGACATTTAAGTACTTTGATAGGAGTCACGCATCAAGAAGATGTTTGCATAAGCCTTTACAATCTTTGCTTTTAATTCTATGAGCAGATCATTTCTGAGAAAACTGAACATGGACAACAACCCAAAAAAAAAGGAGTAAATTTTTTCACCACAAAAGGAATAACTTCTTATTGATGCTGAAAAATGAAGGCTTTCTTTTTAACTTTTTTTCCTTCATTTTTATTTTTCTTATAAAATATCTTGAGATCTAAAATGGAGCAGCAAGGAAGCAGAGCTTCACACAGATTTAAAACATTCTTTGGAAGAAAACAGCAAGAAGGTCAATGAACAGTGAATGTCAATACATATTTTGGATGCAATCAGAAAATATTCTGAGGGTTGTGGCTGCATCTGATCTCATCAATGTGTGGGTACATAAAGTCACACAGAATAGAAACCAAGCTTGCTGTGCATAGTGGAATAAAGGCAGGATTTCCTGCAGCTCCTTTCACATACAATGTATAAATCTATTGCATCAATTACAACTAGTCAAACCCTATCCTGGGAAGGCAGAAAAGTAAACGGAAATTTTAAAAATTATTTTAAAGTCCTAGTGGCACTCTGGTTCTGTCACATATTTTATTTCATCTCTGGATTTCACTGATATAGCAAGATATGTGATCTAACAATGTAAAACCAGAATAAGCAAGTTTTAATCCCAGTAGGTTCAACTATTCTTAGGAACAATTATTTACTGGGAATACAGTTTGTGCTTAATAAGTTCAGATTTCTGCTACTTGATTAAAATAAAAATTATCTGTTGGAGTCTAGACAGGAAAAATAAATATGATCACAAATATGGAGCTACATCTGTGAGGTTTTATGCACTTCATGTTCCAGTGTTAATACCTCATAACCACATATAACAATTAAGGGAAACTAACATGACTTGAGGTCCTGAGGTGTCTTTGGCACTGTACCTGCTCAGCTAGCTGTCACCTCCCACAGGTTGCTGTGCCATTGGAGATCTGCAGGAGCTGGCAGCAAGATGAGCTCTCTGAAATCCTGAAGCTGCTCCCCTTTAGTTGAAGAGACCGATGATTCTGTTAAAGAAGCAATTTAGAGGTGATATTACACAGCCGTTAATTAGAATACCCTTCAAAAACCCTGGAGAACAGATATTGACCTGTTTATCATCTAGCAATTACCTTCCTCCTACTCGTAAACTAAGAATCAGCTGAATGTCAAAACATTATCTTCAGTATTATTCATCTTTTAAACCTTCTGAATCATAACTCTTGCCTCAGTGAACACTAATTCCTATCTCTCTTACGGGGATTATTAATCTGCTTCCAATATTACTTTGCTCCACCCAGTCTGTAGCCTGATAAGTAATTTTCTTCTCAAAAATATCAAACAGATTATAAAGTTACATTTAAATGCTGATATTCTCTTGCTGTTCAGGAATATCTAGTTTTCGGATAAAATGTCAAATTATGTGCACAAAAATGCAGACTTAATTTTCTGAAGCTACTAATCTCTAGAAATGCAACACATACTATATAAAAGAAATAGTCCCTGTTGAACTAATTAAAGCATATGCCACTTAAGCATATGCACTAAAGGTTGCTTTCTTGACAGGGATACTTTAAGTCTGATGCAACAGGAGAATGTGGACACTGAGTGACATGACTCCCTATTGGATTTTTTACTGTTTTGCTTGTGTATTAAAATCCAGCCTGAACTGTAGAGGACTAGAAGAAAGAAGCTGCTGTGCAGGTTAGAAAGTATGTGGTTCATTTCATATGTGATTGATTTTCACATTTCTAAGAAGTTTCTTACCTACAAATTGTGCTGGGACTGACGAGTTCTGCATCTGCTGGAGTGACATTTTAAATCTCATTTGGGAGATGCCTTGCTCATTTCTACTGTGTTATGTCATGCTCTTACAATGTGCATTTGGGGTTTTCAGTAAACACTGTTTTCCTAAGAGCTACGGAATGATCCTTTAGTTTTAAATTATGCACCTGCTGGCATCATATTAAGGCCAGAAAGCTAAGCTCCTACTATCTCTTGCTCATAAAATATTCAGTTTCAATTAAATGACAACAGTGATCAAGGTGGAAAGGAAGGTCTGTGTGTTACTACAGCTCAAGGGTAATGATAATTGTCACCTTTAAAGTTACACAGCATAAGACAGTGATATTTCATTTTAAAAATAATGGGATTTCTACAATGCTCGTCATGAGATTTGAGGTTGCTTCTGGGTTTTTTTTGTTTCCTTTCCCTGAAATGCAAAACAGCTGGTCTAAAAAGCACACACCAACATGTCAGATGAACATTTATAGAATTATGGTGATTAAATAGGCAAAGTGTTTCACAATAAACTGACAGATCTGCCATGAATCAATATTTACTTACAGGCAGCTTTTGACGTCTTACAGAAACGTAGATTGTTGTTCTTCCTCTACCTTCTTTTTGACTGAAATCAATATCGAAAAAACAAAAAAGAAAGAAATTGCAGTTGGCTATTCTCTTTCAAGGCATTGTTGCACTGGTTCTAGGTAGCAGTATAGGAAATTATGACATTTTGCTATTTGTTCCAATATTGATCTATCTAGGCTACATCTGTTCTTTATACGGTCAGTTTTTAGCTGTCAGTAAGACACTGTCCCCATAGCTGCATTGAATTGCTTTGTGTGTACAGCTGGGCTTGTTTAAACCACACTGGCATGCACTACATATCTGTAGAAATAAGATTTTTCCTTTAAATTAACCAGAAAATTTGTTCTACCCCTCATTCTATAATCTGTGTTTTCAATGGATAGAACCATTTATTTTGGCACAAGTATAGAATCTACTTTCAACACAAACTGCATAAGCAATTGCATTACTTCAGATTTTAGTAAGGAACAAAAGTCAGTTGCGAATCTTGATTTTAATTTTGTCATCTTTCTTTTGTTTAGAAAATACGTTAGGTTAAAACAAAAAGAGAAGAATGATTATAACGTTCCTTGGTAGAATATATGTAAACATTCTGCTTTTTGAAGAGGGATGTTTTCTCTCTTTTTCAGCACAGAATAGTTTCTCTGTTAAAAAAGATACAAAAAAACCCCTTATGTTGTTGAGTATTTCACTTGAAATAACTGAATAGACTGGATGCTTAAGTTGTCCAAGATTGGCCTAAAGTTTAAAGTAATTTCTGTTCAAGCTGCCCCTGCTGGGCAGGGTAGAGTATTACAGAATGCAATCACAGATTTCTTGAAAAGCGGGTTTGTTGAATGCTCACCTCCTAGTTTCTGAGAATATTTTTTTAAAAAGTTATAGGCCAAAAATTCAGTAATTTCAATAGAGACTCTAAAAATATATTTACTTACATCCTTGAAATTAATAAGATATGCAGAGTTCTGAAAATCAGAATATGTTAGCCAGCTTTTGGATATGTCATGATTTTGTATGCCGCACCATACACCTGTCAAACTTCCCTAAAATCCTTTTTGAACTTCAAAATATTCCATCTCTCTGAAAGCATGTCTCCCCCATAGGCACTCTAATATTTTCATAAAATTTGTAGTGAGATAATCTGCAGGTTTGTCACAACTTTTGTTCATCCAAAGAAGTTGTCCAATGGATTAAAGACAAGAGAACAGATAGACCAGCAGACAAACAAAAAAAACAGTGTGACTGGACATTCTTTGCATGAAATCAGATAAAACACGCAGCTGGTTTACCAAGGGTATAATTCAGTTACTAAGGAGAAAAAATGTGGAGGCCAGTGGGCCTGTTGACCGAGGGACCACCACGGTCGCCTGGAGGGAAGAGCCCTAGGAGGCACTCCGAGGTTATGGTGACAGAAGAGACCTCTCCCGGGATGCTTTTTTTCATTATGCAAATGTACTCCAGTTCTGCTGCCCCAGTTGGCCTGTTGGCCTCCCCGCCCCTTTCTACCTTATCCAGGAGGTTCTCCTACTTCCCTGTTCTCCCCATTGGTCCTTGCTCCCTCACCGCTCCCTCAGAGTTTCCCCACTGGCTCCCATACCCTAGTCCCACCTGTGTATCAATCCTGTGCCCTCAGATTATTGGTCCCTGATGCTCTCTCTCCACTCCTACGCACCCCATATAAAAACCTGGACTCTTCCACTTTCACCCTCGCTTCGTCCTCTCCTTGGTCTCCCTGTCAGGATCTACTTTACGCGCACAGCTGGAATAAACTCCTCCCGTGGCCTCTCTGCCGTCGACTTACTGAGGAAGCTATCCGGTTCGTGTGTGCGTGCGTGTGTGTAGTAGCCTGCCGAGTGGCTCCCAGCTGGAGACGCTTTTGGAAGGTTATGGCGTACCACCAGCAGAACCCCGCCGGAACAGGAAAACAGTGCTCTAAGATTTTGTACTCTGAAAACATCAGGAAAGAAATTGTGTGTGAAGTTGTGAAGGCAGTCTGGAGAAAAGTGCAGGAAACACATGGAAAAGCAAAAGCAGAATAAAAATGTACACACTTTAATGTAGTGATTGTGCTTTTAAAATTTCCAGGCCTTGGTTTGCCATAGATCCCATTCCAAAGGATTAAATGTATTTTACTTGAGAACACCCAATTTAGCCTAAGGAAAAATGGGTCATAGATTACTGCTTTTCCAAGAATGACTTTGAAGAATTTTAATGTAAGAGTAGACAGGAAAGGACTGCGTAGCCATCATAAAATACTTTTAAGTTCTGAACGTTGTATAAGAAAATTTCAACAGGCTTAATGCACTGAGTACTATTGCTGCAGTAAAAAAATGGCAAGAACATTGGATTGTATTGCTAGAGGGCACATAGTATAAATCAAAGTAGTAGATACCATATCCGTGTAAGCCATAAATTGAATATTACTTAGAATGTTGTGTATATAGTTCTGTCACTATATTTTAGCAAGGATATAACTGTGCCTGACGAGAGACTGTATATTATATTAAATTAACCTGTTGTCGTGGGTTAGCACAGCTTGAAGTTTTAGTTAAGAAAAAATATATTCCACCAGCAAGGAAGTGATGCTTGTTGCAAAGAGCTGTTGTAACTTCCTCCGAAACTGATAGAACCAATCAATTGACTAATTTGAATATTGACAGCTCTATTAAGCCACTCAGAAGCTGGTTACGCCTCTGTAAAAAACATCATTTAAAGACAGACAAGGTGGGAATCTTCCTCCTGCTTTTCCGGTCTTTGGCCAGGTAACTTGGGCCTGGCAACTCGGCCCTGCGGGCCAGGGCTGGGCCTGGCTGGGCCTGGACCACTCAGTCGGTGGGGCCTGGCCACAGCCCAGGGCTCTGTGCAGGCAGAGATGGCCCTCCCTCTCTGGTCCGGCCATCGAGATGAAACTTTACACCGAGACCAGCTCTGGCTGCCGCTTGGCAGAAACAGATAAGCTTCAGCTGCAAGGGCACGGGAAGATTAACCCCTCCAGTGCTGTAAGTTCCTTCCTCAGAGAGATGAAACCTGCAAACACCAATCCTTTCCCAGGTTAGAGGGAAAGGGAAAAGGCAAAGGCATATGAATAGACACCATGACTAGTGACACCGAAGTCAGTGAAGAAGAGCTGAAGCCCAGAGAGAAGAGATAGAAGAGATGCTAGTAACCTGAAATTCTTTTGTAAAGCCATGGTGATGGACTATGACACAAACGAGACTCTTTTGTAATTTCGTGATAAGCATGGGGGGGCGGGTACAGCGTTCAGCTGTAGTCATGAGCAAAAATGCCTGTGCTGAAATAAGTAAATGTTGAAATACCTGTGATCCAATGAGAAGCCTGAACAGAGAGAGTTAGTGATGAGGTGAAGACCCTTTGCTCCCAGGGAAGAAGAAAAAAACCTCTGTTCCTAGAGATGAAGATGATCCTAGAGATAGATGAAGAGAACCTTAGCTCTGGAACTGCTCATCCTTAAACTAGTACCCCATTAGCTACAAGTGAACCCGCAAAAACAATTGTGGTAAAAGCTGTGATTTGAGGGAAGGGACTCAAACATGCCAAGAGAATCCATCATGGGCGGCTGTTGTGCTGTGACATGGATGCCACACAAAGATTGTTTCTTGTGGAAAAGCTCCATAGCATGGACAAAAGAGACTCCTCTCCCTAAATGAACTGATGAAAGGCTATTATAGAGTGGTAAACTGAATGAAATAATCCCAAGTTTGTGTCTTTATGTTGTTAAGTGGAAGGAGGGAGGACGATGGGGGGAGGAGAAGTGTTCGGAAGGTTTATTCTGATCCTTATTACTTTTTTCTTTTTTTTTTTTTTTTGTGCTGTTAATAAACTTCTTTATATTCTTTAAGTTTGGTGCCTGCTTTGTGTTTCTCCTAATTCTTATCTCACAGAAGGTAAAAATGCAAACAAAACCCACTACACCTGTAGACTAAAGTCATGTGCTAAAAATTTATGTAATAATTAGAATTTTAGAAAAAAACCCAAACTTAAGATTCTTTAATTAAAGACTATTCATTTACTGGCTAGTCTTACAAATGAGCTGTTGACTGCAACTGTGAAACCTACCGCAAGTTAAATTAGCACTTCTGTTAAATATGAAGAATCCAAGTCTACTATTTACCAGACCATATTAAAAGACAGAATTCAGACTATAAGGAGTCATCAGTTTTATGACTCATGCCTTGGGGAAGTTAGCCCAGCTCGATAAAATCCAGCACTGTAGTCCAGGCAATGGGTGTGATCATAGATCCAATGACAGATCCAAACCTAACTGACAGTACAGACCTGTGGCAAGGTTCCTTACAGGATATCTCAGGATAGTACACAATTGATGGAATGGGATGTTCTATGCAATTTTACAATATATGCACCTATCCTTCCTAGGAAAATAGAATTAAGTAGGTTTGTTATAACTTGAAGGCAAAAAAACAGTTAGTCTTGTTTTGTACTTGGAAAAAATGTCTTCAAATAGGGTGTCAGGAAATACTACATTCACTGTTTTGAGGACAAACTTTCTTTATATGAGAAAAAAGAACTGGCTTTTTACTCTCCCTTGCCAGTGAACATCAAGATGTTTTAATGTCTTCTGTTTATTATGTTTTTGCTCTGGGAATTTAAAGCTGAAATTCACTTCTATATTATCTTATTTTTGAAATAAATTGTTTCATTCCCTGATCCATCAAGTAAAGCACACAGCCCTGGATTAATTTAGATTAAGAGAAACAACAAGGAAAAAAAATACAAAGAGAAAACTTCAGTGAGACAACAGTGTGAGTGCCTTTTCTATAGAGATGTTTCCAATCAAAGTAGGACAAGAACTTTATCTGGAAGGGAAATTCTGAAATTTAAGAGTGTAATACATAAGCAAATAACTGTTAATTTACAACATGAACTGCACATTTACATTTACCATTTTATTCGTGTTGGCTTGAGTAACAGTGAATGAACTGCTCCACATTATCCATTATCTTTTCTCTTGAAAATAGTTTAAGAATGCAAGTAGTAGGAGAAGTGCATATATTTGTAGAATTTGTAAAGACACAGAAAAAGGGTAATAGCTCATGTTGCATCCCAATGACACTGATAATGACCTTTATTTCCCTTAAATCTGTCACTTTCAATCTACTTGTTGTTAACAGTTTAACGTGGCTTTCCTATTGTGGGTCCTCTACTTTTAAGTACGAGACCATTTTCAAGCATCTCCTGTCTTCCTTTAATCGTGGCAACAGGGAAAATAACTATTTCTTATGTGCTATTTGAGCCATAACTAATGTGATAAGAATAACTAAGCGATTTGAATAACTAAGTGATGTGAAACAAAGTGTTAATCTTGGAATCATATGGGAAACGGGTACACACCATAGAGGTTCTTTTTCCTTTTCTATAGGTTCTTTCACCAAGATATAGTTTTATTACGTTCCTGCAGTATTACTGCTTCTCTCAACTGACATGAAATCTATACTCATAGGAACTTGGCAAATACTATCATAAAAGACAAGTTCCTATGGCACAAGTATCTTAGACTACATGTACAAAATGATGACTTTACACAAAGGGCTTGCTGCAGGCTTCCAAGGGACATTCATCTAGCATGCTGCTTTCAGATATTTCAGATGATTGAAATATTCATATAAGGCATTAGAAAGGGCCCCACAGCTGGGAGTACCTGGCTTTTCTGATCACTGTCTTGAATTTATTCATTTCTATTTTGTATGGGACTGATGTTGCAGCATAGATATTATTCCCAGCATATTAATGCTTAAAAGGAATAAAATAGACAGCAGACATATACAAATACATTGTTTTACAGCAGGAAAGTCCTTATAGTAAAACGACAAGGAAGATAGTCTAATGTTAAAGCAGAAACCCTGAATAACTGAGAAATAATTACTTTGTTCACAATAATACTGTTTGCTGTCTTACGTGCTCTTGATTTCACCTTTCACTGATGATTTTGAATCACTGTCATATAGCAGTAAGATTTGCACATTTCTATGGGATTTTGGTAAATTTTTAGTGACCTTGAAAAAAAGGAATCCATTTGTGCTGTACATTGCAGACATTGCGTGGAGTGTATAAATGTACTATACGTGTCTGTTTTTTTTCATAAGTCTCACCTTCTTCTAGCAATTAAGCTCTTTGCAAAGCTGCAACGAATCTCAGAACTAGACACAATACACTTGCAATCTAACTGTGAAGCAAGTAATAGAACCTTTTTTCTAGGGACATTTTGAAAGAATTCTTATTCTTCCTCTTGACCTGTCTTTTTGCAGCCTTGGCCTACAGTGTTCAGCACAGAACTGAGGTCAGTATTTAACTACCAGGTATGTACAGTTTGAAAACTGGAGCGTCTAAACCATTCATGAAACTGTACTCTACACTGCATAAACTGGTATTAGCCATTAAGCAGCAACAACTATATTTAATTTTTTCTAATATTATTATTTTTTAAGTAATTGAAGGAATTAATTTTTTATCAAAAAAAAGGCACATCTGATTTTAAATTTATAAACTTTTTCAGTTACCATAACTAAAAAATACAATGAAATATCTTTTATCTTTATTGTTTTTAACATTTGAAAAACAAACAAACAAACTTAAACTATAGATATCTCACTTTAAGGAAAAATCATTAAATGTAAATCTGAGATGAAGTATGAAGAGCCTAATTTCCACTGTAAGCTACTAAAAATAAGTGTTTTATGATCAAAATGTTACACCCACCATAATCTTAACTTAAATCAATTATATAATCACCACATCAAAGTTACTGTAAAGCCCAAAATGTTCTATGCCTTATATAAGTTGATGAAGTTTTTGTAGCCAAGATGAGCAGTGATTCCTTGTTGTTCTAGTATGCTCTATGGTTTTTATCATGCAGGAGTTTAAATTAAGATTGTTTTAATGATTCCTTAAAGAATATGACTGACAAAATTGATACATTCTTCACCATCTCAGTGAAATTATCTGCAGAATTCTTCAGCTTTTGATAGAATCAACGGATAGCAGGAGTCTTCAATCAGTAATATCTGATACCTTATATCAGACAGCAAAATACTGTACAATAGTTTGTGAATATTCACTGACGAATCTCACTGCTCGCTCNCAGCAACAATTCACCTGCCATTTCTCAGAAAACACATATTCCACAGCACAGAAATATTATACTATGATTCCATTCTATACTTCATGAGGATTTTTTGTATTTCTCCAGTTAATATTTGATGTCACTTCTTTATTGTAGCCTTTTAAAAGACTGCCTTTATGACTTTTTCAATTGCATGTGGTCTTCAGTCCTTAAATCTTATTGCCATATTTATTGAAAGAAATCAAATCCAAACGAACAATTAGAAATAGAAGTAAACTGAGAGGTTACTGCTGTATCTGTAGATTTCAGTTCTCCAAAGAATCATCATTCAAACTCCTAAGATTTTCTCGGATCCAAATTCTACCAACTGGCCCCTTCACATCTGACAACACATTTGGGAAAAATTAATTTTTATGAGAGCTTCATTTTCTTTCTTATAAAAAGCCTCTGAGACACATGAAAGGCATCTGAGAGCCTCTATAAACATGATTACCCAAGAGAGCCAGGTACTTATAGCACACGTATTATGAAATATCCACCTCTCTTGAGCAATTGTGTGTATACCAAAATGTTTACTGGTAATTGGGAAACCTGAGCCACCACCTACCCAAACTGTTGGGTTTTTTTGTTTGGTACATGACAAAGTTACCTGAAAAAAAAATGATTGCCAAGGATTACACAGAATATTCTTTCATCATCATACATTGCAGAAGCAGGATGGAGGAAAAACACAGAAGAGGGGAGATGAAAGGAGAATTGCAAAGGAAGCCAGACTTCTAAAATGAGCTCTGTGATCTCTCTTTCCCCCAAATGGGTGTCTTGTCCCCTGACTAGCTCAATGTCATATTAAGTAACAACTATGTGACATTTACTACATCCTCTATGCAGAGAAAGGCAAAGAAAGCACTGTATTATCCATTAGGATAAATCAGCTTATCAAATAAAAAACAACTCCAATTTGTATCTACAACTTGAAGCAAACCAAACTTTTTTGAGGGCTGTATATATGTACAGTCATGTCTGCATGTATATATATACATACATATATATATCTATCTCAGAAAATACATATATACATGTATGCATATACAAATATAATGCTTCTGAAAAATCTGTGAAGGCTTATGTCACAGTTTTTATGCTTATTTCTACTAGTGTCCATTTTCTTTTAATGTTACTAGGACAGAGATATCGTCAGTCAATAACCTCATTCATCAGAGCTGACAATTGTAACAGCAGTTTTGATGGGAACATTTAAGTCATAAAAGGATGCCTTCAAGCACTCCCGATGCCTTCTGGGCTATTTTCACAAAACACCTCATCAGTATTAATGTACCATTAAGTATAGATGTCTTTTCCAGATAACAGCAATGAAAAATTGCCTGAAGGTTTGCCCTCACTCTTGCAGTTGCCTTCCTCCCTTACTTTATCTGGTCACACCGGACAGAGGTGGATTTTGGCTAGACACCTTAGATGACAAATGTGAAGAGACCACACCATTCCAAGATGAAGACAAAGCAGTGTCACAGTCGTGTGACTTTTCTCCCTTCCTTGTGACATCAGGAAAGATTTGCAAGCAGCTGCTTATCCTCGGGCCCCACTCCTACCCATTTCAGACAAAGCAAGGTATATTAGTTACCGCTAACACACTCACTCACTCACTGCGCATTTTCCTCATGGTGCAATGTTTATATTCCTATGAGTCTGAAGTGTCTCTTGTATAATTAATTTTTTTGCCTGCCCTTTTAGTAACCTTTCTGCCATGGCTGGTGGGTTACTTACAACTGTCAGTATTGTACAGAACACCCATTTGACAGTGGTGTGAATCATTTGTCTTTCATGGCATGATCTTTGGCAGTGATTTCAAATACAAATCCTTCTACAATGCCTGCAGTCCATTGAGATCAAAGAGAGCATGAGAGAGAAAACTGACTCATAGCTAGTAATGAGGAATTAATCTATCTCTTAGCTTACCATGCTCTGTATTTCACTTCTCTGTAGTTTTATATTCCTGTATATCAAGGAAGTGCCAAGTTGCTTTCCAGACAAAATAAACTGTTGCAGAACAGTTCCCAGGAATTGTTCCTGTTACATCTGTGCTGTAGCTCATAAAGGGCTAGAATATGGGCTTGAGCTTTACTAAATGATTATTGTGTGAATGCTGTTTAATTGTGAACAGACTACCAAACTCCATGTCAGTCTTTCTAACTTGCACTCTGCAGACAGTATTTGGACACATTTCATGGATTGTTTAAATCAAAGTCTGTCCCAAATAAGCAGCCACTCTCTTAAGTTAGTTTTTCAGTGATCAGAGAACTGCTGCATTTCCTCCTTCCCTTCCAGACCAAAGAATGAACTGTTGCTCTTTTCCTTTGGTCCACTTGTGTTCTAGAGTGTCATGTACTTCTTTTTAAATACAGGAGGCAACACTCAAGCATAAGGCTCAGTGCCCACAATGGAAGTGGAAAAGCTCCATTGCTATTCAAGAGCCATCCTTAGATGCCCTCGGACACTGACGAGCTTTTTCATCTACTCAGTTCCTTCCTGTGGTCATGCACAGTGCACTACACCTAAGTTACTCTGATCCTTTTCTTCTGACCCATAAATTGCTGAGCAATTGCATCATCCTCTTCAGTGCACAGAAGGATTGTATTCAGTCTCCAGGCCTGCAAGGAGAAGGACCCGGGTCTTTCTAGCACAAAGCTTTCTTACTTGTAATAAATTAAAAGTTATTTGGTAGTTTGAATTATCTTCATGCCTTTTTTTTTCTTTTTTTTTTTTCCCTGCAAAAATATACATGTATGTTAGTAAAAAGCTCCTGGCTCCTGGCCATGAACAAAAGTCTCTCTCCCTCTCTCTCTCTCTCAAGGCACTGATGCATAAATCCAATTATCTTTCATTCAGTCCTTCACTTGACTTTTCCTCATCTCATTTCTAAAGATCTCAGCTGTGCTAGTTTATTGTATATGCATCCAGAATCAGAACTAGTAAGCATTTTACAAACTGCTGGAACACCTACAAATTTACTCTTGTGTAGGCCTGAACTGGTTAACTTACCTAGTGTCAATAAATACTTCTTGAATTCCATTTTCTTGACAAATATTCACAAAGGAAAAAGGCTGAAAAATGAAGCTAGAAGGATCTCCAGTAACCAGCCAATACAAATATTTTATATTTCCTTTTTTATTTTTTTCTTTTCTAAGACAGTATAGATAAAACAGGAAAAAGAAGATATAAACTGAAGTCACAGAATCCTTCAACTTGTAAATACAGAACCATAGTGGGCATGGGGTTTTTTGTTTCTTTTTTAATTCTGCTAGAGGGAAGCTTCAAACCTGATTTTTCAAGAGATATTATATAGAGATGTGTCTTGCATCTACTAGGGGACAGAATCAACTCTGTTGACTCTAATTTGAGCTTGTTTGTTTGTTTGTTTGNTTGCATCTACTAGGGGACAGAATCAACTCTGTTGACTCTAATTTGAGCTTGTTTGTTTGTGAGGTAATCTTGCTACCTCTTCCTCATAGATCTGGCAGTAGTTTCTTCTTCCTTAGTGAATAAAATTGTGCTTTCATGAAATGAGAATTTCTTATTCTTACAATCTCAGCAGTGCTCTCTCTAGATTTACAGGAATGGTCAATCTCTCTCATTAGCAGTTGCATTAGGTTATAGTCAAATACAGTTGAAGCAAATCTCTCATCTTTGTAACTTCAAGTCTTCTTATAACAGTTTTCCAGGAAAGCACGTACACTATTTTCATAAAAGTTTAGGGTAAGTAGCCAAATTAAGCTAGTTGAAAAAAAGAGCTTAGAAACCTCCACTAGGTTGTTTGTTGTTGTTTTGTTTTTGTTTTTTTTTTAATATATGTCTGTGTGTGTTTCTTGTTGATTTTGGTTTGGTTTTTGCTTTTTTTGTTTAGTTGGTTTGTTTTGCCTTTTGAGAAGGAGGAGATGTTCAGGGACATTTATTTAAGGTAAATAATGCAAAGAAACTTCTTCAGCAAGCCAGCAATTAGCTATATTCAGAGGGAGGAGAGATCACAGTTCTATAGCACTGTCTCCAGAGTTGTATCAGTTCTTCAACCAAATGAAAGCATTGAGGAGGCAGAGATTGAGAGAAAGCTGGGCAGCCACAAGCATTTTCCTGTGTTTAGCAATAAATTGACAACTTTCTAAACTTACAGTGATTAGTAACATAATCTGTCACTGGAATAATTAAGTATTACTGACAGGGCATAGCCTCATGCAAGATAATAAACACCAAGAGAGGAGACATTGCTTCCTATAGAAAACAGTTCCTGGGGTTTGAAGGCATTTCCCTGAGTCACTACTGTTATTCCAGTGAGACTGATGAAAAGCCAGTTGGGGCTGGAAATCCCCTTAAAGGTGAAGACAGCAGGCATGTCCTCATAGAGAGGACAAAGAACAAAGATGCCACCATAGGGAAAGACAACGAGACTCTGGATCTGTGTGTTTTGAAAGTTTGACATGAGTAGCTCTTAAGCAGATTGTTTTCAAAACAAGCTTCCCTGGCTGCAGACCAGTTATTCCTCCTTTCTCTACCATGGCAGGTTAGCTTTCAGACTCATTTTAACAGCAGCTTCAGTTTTCCTAAGAAGTTAGTGTGACAGTCTCTGCAAACTTCTGGAAGCATGACTGTTATTACTGACTTGAACAAATGCCAGGATTTAAAGTTCCATGCATTCTTGTTTCACCAAAAAGTTCCAAAGTAAGAATAATTTACTTTAGAAATAGACAGGCAGATGTAAGGAGAGCCATCTGTGTTTCACAAATGTGGCTGCTTTGGGGATTTTTTAAGTCAACTTCTTATGTAAGGGGACATGCCCATTCAGAGAGAAAATTTCTCCAGGACAAAATTATCAAAATATATAAAGACAAAAGATAAGTCATAGAGTTTCAGGTGCTATTTCTGAACAAACATTACCAGGATCCTGAACATATATGTCCAATAGTGTATCTGATTTTCTTAATTGCTCTAAATGTGTTTCATTCCAAGACATATAAGTTCTAAAATATCAAAAACTCACACAAAATTGAAATCTTGTTTTCTTGCTATGTCTATTCACAAGTGTTTGTTTTTTGATCACTTCTAAGGTATTTTTTTAATTAATTCAAAACATGTAACTGAAATAATCCCCCATGAAATACTGAAATTGCATTTTACTTGCCAAAAAGGCGTTTCCTTATCCTCATAGATTATTTTTAATGAATATTTATTACTTTCTCTAGAGTCAGTAAATTCCCCATACATCATTTTCATGCCATTCTTTATCTCAGAGAAGATGTAAAGTGCCCAGTTTTTCATTCAGTAGATAAGAAATAGATTTGCTTTCCTGCCTGTAGTCCAACATAACACCCCTTTCTTCCATCCTGAATTTCCATTGGTACAATTAGTCCCCCAAAATGTACACGAGGTGTGTAAAATTGAGTCAGCCCAACATGTCTAAATAAAACCACTAACAGCATCTACTATCTTCCCCTTGGAGAAATTGCTGTGTTTCTGAACATTTCTCATCAAAGGCATATTAAAAAGGAGAATCTATTGAAGATGTGAAGATCTACTGAAGTGGTTTGGCTGTTAACACATATTTCTGCTTCTACTTTTGCCTACATGTCACTAATCTCCATAATCTAATGGGCTCACTGTAATTTAGTTCTAAGACGCAGAAAGGCCATAGAACAGTTTTAATAGAGAATAAAATTATTTGTGTAGGCACAGCTCATGAATCCATGTTTGTACAATATGAGATTTAATAAGCTATATGGAATTGAATTCTAGGTTTCTTGCTTGAATAGAAAAATCTGTTGAAGTGATGATAAAACAAAGCAGGTATTCCATGAACCTTTACTTACTGATGACATTTCCGTAGCCATACTTTTGCCTTACAGCCTATTTCATCTTTGACCTGATCTACAAATTGCCAAGTGCTGTAGACATAGAGGTGTTTAATAGATGACCAAGCACTCAGCATTGCATTGACTAAGAGTTGATATATGGGGAACAGTGTCCAATTCCATATTTGCAATTGATTGTGGACCCAAAATTTGTATTCATATATTTGATTACTACTGTAAAGCAGCTGATGAGAAATACTGAAGCTGTCATTTCATTCGTAATTAATGACACTGACCTTTCCCACTTACAACTTATTTATGCACAAAAACTTAAAATAAGATTTTTTTTTAAATTTTATTGTTTTAATTATTCTGACCTATGGATTCTGGGCATACACTCCAGAATAAGAAGAAAAGATTTAAGGCTTGACTTTTTTTTTTTTCTGATAGACTATATCACTAAAACAGAGTGAATACTCCTTATGGACACAGTACTGTGAAGAAATTCAGATTATCTGGGCTTTAAGATGTTCTTTTTTAAAAAATATACTTTAAGCACTGTGTATCAGGCTTGTATGGATGGCTTTTCATAGCATGGGGGCTACAGGGGTGACTTCTGTGAGAAGCTGCCAGAAGATTCCTCCATGTTCAGCAGAGCCAAGGTCAGGTGGCTCCAAGACAGAGGAACCACCAACTAAGGCTGGGTCCATCAGAAATGGTGATAACACCTCTGTGGTAACATATTTCAGAAGGAAAAAGAAAAAAAAATGGAGCAGGTGAGTGCCTGACAGGAGGCATCCGGTGAACCTGTGGGAATCCCATGCTGGAACAGGCTCCTGGCAAGGACCTGCAGACCCATGAAGAGAGAAGCCCACCCTGGAGCAGGTTTCCCAGTAGGATTTGTGGGGGACCCATGCTGGAGCACGCTACACCTGAAGGACTTCACCCCATGGAAGAGTGACCCACCCTGAAGCAATCTGTGCAGAACTGTTGCTGTGGGACAGACTCACACTGGAGAAGTTCGGAGGATTGTCACCCGTGGGCTGGACCCTGTGTTGGAGCAGGGGAAAGGACCCTCTCCCTGAGCAGAGGGAGAAACAATATGTGATGAACTGACCACAACCCCCATTCCCTATCTCCGTGTGTCACTGGACTAGGAGGTAGAGCTGGGAAGGAGGGAGGGGTGGAGGAAAGGTGTTTTTAAGGTCTTATTTTGTTTCTCATTACCCTGCTCTGATTTTGTTAGTAATAAATCCAAATAATAGCCTAAATTAGAGCCTGTTTTGCCTGTGATGGTATCTGGTGAGTGATCTCTCCTTGTCCTTGTCTCAACTCATGAAACCTTTGTTATACTTTCTCTCCCCTGTCCAGCTGCAGAGGGGAGTGATAGAAAGGCTTTGGTGGGTTCCAGGGTCAACCTACTACACCTTGAAATAACAACATGTAAATGTCAAGTGATAATAAGAATATGGATTGGATAGGTTCTTCCACCCTTCTTGTATCAAAGATACTTCTTATGTCAAAGAAACTGACCTATATGTGTTTCTTTCTGCTAAAAAATCTTAGATTTCCCCAGTATTTCATATTACTACTGACCTGTGACTGTTTTCTTTTAAAATTATTCTTATTTAGACATTATTAAAATCCAAGTTTTTCTATGGACGTTGAAACCTACCACTTCTGTTATTTTTATGAATTTAGAAACTAGCTTCACATAGGACTATAATCAGTAAGAACTTCTATAATTTGCGGGGGGCTAGGTATTTTTGTGCTGGTCTTGGTGAAAAACTTGAGACAAACCCTTTCTTTTCAAGAAACTCATTTCATGTAACTATGTGAAATATGAAATGAAGGAAGCTTGCTTAATATTGGCAATCTATAATTAAACATTTGGTCTTTCTAGGTATTTGCATTTTATTTAGAGTAGACGGAGAATCAGACATCTCCAGATGCTGAATCACCTTCAGCATCTCAGACA
>VYZQ01044245.1:23142-34362 GCA_013400655.1 Mystacornis crossleyi
GCGGAGTCACGCGTCCAGCACGGAACTTAAAAATACTTTTTGCAGGCCGTGGTAAAAACTGTAATATCACAAACTGTCCTTTTTCTCTTTAATCCACTTAAAGACATGGGGGGATGATAATTTTGTGTGCAGCCTGCAGGAAAAAGAAACATGACCATGCCAGGTTACCTTGGAGCTATAAGAGACTTTTACAGATTTTGTGAAGAAGAGCAGTTGCTTTTAAGCTAGAATTTGCTTATCCTTAAAAAAGATACACCCTGTGTGTGGCTCATGCTGGCAGTTGTGGGAAGACTGAAAGATTCACGGGAGAGATATTTTTCACAGCAGCAGAAGTTCTGGGCGGGTCTGTTGCCCTTTGAGCAGTTTGGAAACCATGTGAAGCAAAAGAAAACCTTTTTTTCTTAAATAGTGGAGTGACTTTTCAGAATTAAAATACTGACCAAAATCATAGTTAGTTATCCTTTGTGCGAGTTGGGTAAAAGCGGTGGAGGTGCTGGAGGAAAAGGGGGGTTTTGCTTTAATTCCTTGTTATTTCTTTTTTTACTTTTAATTCTGTTAGAAATAAACTTATTTATACTCTTTAAAGTTTAGAGCCTGTTTTGCATTCCTCCTAATTCTTATCTCACAGAAGGTAAAAGATGTGAACAAAACCACTACAGAGGTATAATAGCCCACTAAAATATTTAGTAAAAACCATAACTTTAGAACCTGAATTACTCCTTTTGAAAGCATTTTAGGGATAAATTTTTAACCTGAAACATTTGGGGTCCAGAATGTTTCCCAGACATCACCTATGAAAATAAGAGATGCAAAGAATAACAATTTTAGAAAACTTAGAGCAGCTACTGGGAAAATTACTTAAGTATCTTTTAAACAGTGGGAAAGTATATGTTAGCCTCAATGTATACACGTGTCGTGGTTTGACACTGGCCCAATGCCAGGCCCCCATGAGAGTCGCTCACTCACCCTCCCCTACCACAGTTGGCAAAAGGAGGGAAAAGAAGAAAGAGTTAACAGAGGCTTCGTAAGTGGGAGAAATATTTCAAGGGCAAAACAGGCTAAACCTTAGTTGCTAAGTAAAATTTTTAACTAACAGAATCAGAGGAGGATAATGAGAAGTAAAATAAGCCCTTAAAACACCTTTCCCCCACCCAGACCCTCCCTCCTTCCCACTGACAGCACAGGGAGGCAGAGGAGGGGGGATTGATCAGTCCATCACCAGGATTTTCTTCCACGGTTCCGAGAGAAGAGTCCTTCCCTGTGAGGCCGTGGGGTCCCTCCCACAGGAGACAGTTCTCCATGAACTTCCCAGGGTGAGTCCACTCTCATGAGCAGCAGCCAAACCACACCTGCTGCAGCGTGAGTCCCTCCCACGGGCACACAGCCCTCCCAAAACTGCTGCCCCATGGGTCTCTCCCCACGGGGTGCAGTCCTCCAAGGACAGGCTGCTCCAGCCTGGAAGCAGGGCCCTCTCTCTCCACTGGGTCTCCCACTGGATCACAGCCTCCTCCAGGCATCCACCCGCTCCGGCACGGGCACTTCCCCCACGGGCTGCGTGTGGATCTCTGCATTCCCTGTGAGCCCATGGGCTGCAGGGGGACAAACCTTCTTCACCATGGCCTGCAGAGGCATCTCGGCTCTGGATCCTGGAGCACCTCCTCCCCCTCCTTCTCCACTGACCTTGGTGTCCCCATGTTGTTTTTTCCCTCACATATTCTCACCTCCTCCTCTTCTCTGAATAGAAGCAGAAAAACCCCCGATTTTGTTTTGATTTTCTTCTTAAATAACTCATCACAGAGGCGTTAACCAGCCTCTCTCATTGGCCCAGTTCTGGCCAGCAGCATGTCCATCTTCAAAGCCATCAGCCATTGGAAGCTTCCAGCAGCTTCTCACAGGAGCCATCTTTGCAGGCCCCCTGCTACCCAAAACTAGGCCGTGCCAAACCAATACAACATGCATGCAAATTTATCTTTGAAAACACTTGAGTGTAGAGTCCTTTGAAAGGATACACTGGAGCAAATGTCTGTATGCAGACAACCCTTTTCCTCCATGTTTGGTCATCTGCCAAAGCAAACCTTTTCTATCAGTTTGTTTTGTAGGGACAATTCGGAGTCTGTTAAGGAAAGATAAACTGAATGGGGGTAAGTACTCATCTAAAGAGCAAAGGGCCGATTCTTTGATATTAAGTTTGATGGCTCATTTGCCCCAGCTCTACCACGCTGGATAAAGTTAGATATGAAGTAAGGAAAACATGTCTTGGGCAAACAGATGTAAAAGAACTCAGGCTATGAATTACTGTAGTCCTGAAATAAATAAGACTAGAATAATCAAACCCGGGTCTAATTTGTGTTCGACTACAACTTTTTTTATCATAATTATGTGCTTAGTACAGAGCTTGTAGACAAGATCACCACAATGACATGTAACTCTTTGGGTTCTTCTGGCCTAAGTCTAACATAAACACTTCTAGAAGAAAGCTGAATTAAGAAAATGTTGATTACAGTGGTTTAGATTTTCTTTTTAAACTGTGAAAACATTTATATTAACTTCTTGTAAAACTTCTAGGGCTAATATTCATGTCAATGGAAGTTCTGAATCATAACGAAATGAAGGAATAAGCTTCAAATTGGATATGTGAATTGCCTGAAAAAGCTAAAAACTGATATATTCAAAAGCTATTCTTCTGAGAGATCTTGCATTAAATTTGGCCCATCCCCTTATCTTTAGGCATCTTTGAGCAGAAGAAAGCAGATCTAGATATCAAAAACAAAATTACCACACGTTAAGGACATTAAATATTAACTGAAAAACACACTAAGCATTCATGAAATGACAAATTATAAGATTACTTCTGTGGTTGGTATTGCAAATGTTTTTTAATCTTTATGGTCATAGTTATATCAGTCTATGTATTTATATCTTTCCTTACCAGCGTGGTAGACCAGAAATACAGAAGCAAACACTCATGGAAAATCTGCGTCATGGTATGCCATGGAAACGAAAAAATGACTAATTTTTTGAACCTGTTTCTGGATTCAGATTCTTGCTTTTAATTCTATCTGAGAACAGCTCTTTCTTTTAAGCAAGTTTTTGTGCATAACTCAGGAATGGAGACCACAGGAGGGGGCAACAGTTTAAACACACACCCCCACAGCCAGCACACATAGAAAGAAAGCTTTCTTTAAACATTACTAGTCCTGGTAGACCAGAAGGGTTTTCTCAGGTCCTGGATGACAGTTAATTGCGGGAAAGGAAGCCTTAGGACACTGCTAATTCTAAATGACAAAAAATCTGGTTGCTACATAACTTGTCTGTCTGAACTGTGAGAGACCTACACAGAGTCAATGTTTAAATTTAGGCTGAACACAAATGGAGTGTGAAGGTGTATCCCACTCAAGTGTCTGATCATTTAGCTATAGGCTATTATATCATAGATATTTTCCCTATTACACTCTTCCTCAATTTTCTGGTGAAACTCAGTTTGTCTTTCCCTCATGAGCACAGCACTGAGTTGTAGACTTCAAAAAGATTTTCTGGGAACACCACAACCCTTTCCATCTTACTTGGATTAGGTTTTAGACAGGTCATTTTCGTATAGGTATTAAACCTGCTGAAGAGCCCACAGAGCTGCATGAGGGTGCTGTCTGCAAATTGTGAAAAATAAAGCTGGTTTTTATCTTTACAGAGCTGAAACTGGACACCATGTTAAGTTTATAATCTCCCCAGTTTTAGTATACACAGGACTCTACAGGTAAGATCAAGGTAAAGGATTAATTGCCTGGTGAGTACTTTGAGACTGGTTTGAGGAGAGATGCCAGTATTTATTCAAATCTTTCCACTCTGGAAACATATTTAACAACGTCTTTTAATTAAGTATGTATATTTGAGGCTTTCTCTATCTGTGCATTCGCAGATTTGGTACACCTAGAGAGTATCATTGCCAGAACTATAAAGCAATGGATCTGTCTCCAGACCCTACGTCTAGGATTTCAAATACTTGAAAAATATCAAAGCATAGTAGTGTAGACATTTGTCCACTGGCAACAGTACAGAAGAAAAATATTCATAAATCAAACAATTTTTTCTTCAAAGATAAAATTCCCATATTTGGACAGCTTAATCTGGTTGCTCCTATCCATTCACAGGGTCAGGTTTATTTGGGGCTGCTATTCCTGTATTGATGTAAAATGTGAACATTTTCCCCTATGGTACTACAAAACACTCATTTTTCCTCTCCTATTAGGAACTTCAGCAGACACTAATTAACCCTCTGGAGAAAATGTTTATAAAAATAACAAGGAATTATTAGCAATGAAGCAGATTTCTTTTTTTCCCCCAACAAAAAAGTCAAACTGAGAGAGTGAATGCATTATTGTTAAATTGTGGAGTTGACTCGCTGTTCGAAAATTTTAATGAGCTGGGACACATGACTAGAAAGGTTTTTAAAAGAGGCAATGTGTGTGTGTGTGTGTGTGTGTGTCTTCCCAGATGAGAATCTCTCACTTCTGAGTAACAATTAGAAATCATATTCTGAAGTGTGCACATTTTTTAAGAAATTTTCAACTTTGTTTTTTATGAAGAGCCATATGATTCCTAGGAGGTGCAAGACTTTTCACCTTCTATTCACAAAAATATAGGCAGAGATGAATCACTCTTATTAGGGATACTTTTTTAACAAGGGGAACTTTACCTGTGCAGAGGCACCACCATCCTAACAATAGCTCTGACTCAGTTTTATGATAGCTTAGGGACTTATTGAAAAATCTTTGCCCTAATTTTTCCTGTCAAGAAGAAATACATATATCTTGATTATTCTCCTTAATTTCTTTTTTTCCTCACCTAGTAATTTCTTTGTATACAAACTGCTTATAAATTTAATAAATGAGAATTTTTCATACATAGTTTCAAGACTGAGACTTTAATAAATCTTTTTCAGTTCTCTGAGATAGCAAATATTTAGACTATAAAACTTTTCAGATTTGCTTTCTGCTGCGTCCAAAACAAATGTATCAGCCTTTAAGTTTCCCCTTATTTTTTGCTGATTTCTGATCAATTTACTAATCTCTATTTATAGTACTTCTCATTCCCGCTGTGCTCTCCATTAAAAAAAAAAAATTGAATAATATAACATCTCCAATAAATTAAAATTGGAATACATCATTTTTGGAAGTTATATAAATTAAACATATTTTAGCATTTCAGTCCCTCACAGGTGATAGGTGTTCCTTACCCAAAGTGATAAAATTTAATCCTGTCCTTTCTAGCACTAAATAGCAAGACAACCCTTAGGTGTTTTGCAGTACTAAAAAAAATCCAGCAAAACTTAACTCTAGTGTTTAATTTGCTTCACTATAACAGAAAGTGACCATCTGCAAATTGAGTTCCCATGCTCTTGAATTTTGAGAGAACTTGGTCCTTATTATAAGAGGGATAGTTTACTCTAAACAAGCTAAATATTCATTCCACTACACAAAAAAATACATAAACAAGGAAGATTATACAAATTGCCTACTGAATGCTCAGGAGATCACAAACATAAATTGCTACTTCTTACAACCCTTGCCTTCTGTTTCTTTTAAGATGAACTATATCCTCAAAATTATTACAGGAGCTTTGTAACATCTTAACTTCATAGCTAAATCAGTGTCTTTTCTGGAAGGCAATGGAAAAACATTAGCTATGTAATGTCCAAGTATGTTTTATATCTTCAAAGAGAAGAACTCAGTATTCATTCAGTACTATATATCTGTACTACATGCTAATAGTTTTCCTCAGTGTAGAAAAGGATTGACTGAAATGAATAAAAAGCTTTCTTTCAAATGGTTTTTGTAAATAAAATCAAGCATATTCACAGAATATTATGAGTAGAACAAAATTGTATGCTATTTCTTTGAGAACTGCATTTTCATTTGAAGAGCTCTCTTGTGTATTGTTTAAATTTAACTTTAGTTCTCATACAAAGTACTCAGAGCTGTGGGTTTGCTTCTATTCCGTCCTGCAGACAGTGGGGTAACACACAGAGCCTTAACTCCCTCATTTCCAAAATGCTAGGTCAATTTAGTTGAGCTGCAATGGAATAAATACTGTTGTGAAAGCTGACTGGTGAAAATCACTTGTTACTTTCCTCCTGCTGAAAGAAATGTGATTGAGGAATCAACTCTTGTAGCTATGTATATCTAAAAGTTATGTGTTATAGAGTGGACACTCTCAATCCAGCCAGAAAGATATCATGGCACTCAATACTATTGTAAAATACATATATCAGCTCAGCCCTGTTGTTCTAGAAAAAGGAAAACAGAAAAAATCCCCCTCTGCGAACCAATGCATATACTACCTGATTTCCCACACGTACATTTGGGAGCCTAGAATATGAAGGAGTTAATGCTAGACCCAGCCTAAATTGTTAAGAATTAATCTAATTCTAGAAAATCTTATTTCTACATATGAATTGACAAATACAACAGAAATAAGACTTAGAAAGCTGAAATTTATGTGTCCACATGGGATATGAATCTCAGATTCTAAAGATAACATCTCATCTCTAACTGTAAGTTTCCTACCTGTTAATTAGTAAACAGTAGACTTCAAAGAATGTTAAAGTCTATAGCAGGGTATTTCCCCCACTACAAGAGCTTATCTGTTGCTTCTTAGCTGATGAAATAACTCAGGGCATCTTACTCTCACATAAGCCTTGGTGAAATAATCAAGACAGTTTGCCTTGCAGTGAGTTATTTTGGTGCCATGGGATTGATGCTTTCATCTGACAGCAAACATCTTGCTGTGGAAGCAAGACACAGAAAGATAAGGTAGAATTTCTGACTGACAGACACTCCACTTTACAAACTATAAAAGCTACACCAAATTTTCACAAAGCGGCAATCTTCTGCACGTTGCCTGGAAATGTGTGGGGGTCTCTCCCCAAAGTTTTTAATGCCTGCTTTGTGGTTACTCTTTCGAACACTGAGTGAAAGGACTCTGTGTATGCTATCATCATTTTGGTTACATTGACTCCTAATCTCTACTCCTTCTTTGCTAGCTTTAATAAAGGTACCTTAATGTCGTGCACTGTTTTACGTAATCTGCTAGTAGTTTTTTTGTTTTATACTGTGTAGTAAGTAACTCTGTTTAATGCCTTTTGTCTGTTATCTCCTGTCTGTTATAACTCACCTTATAATAGACCTGATCAGCCATTCTTAGAACTTGCAAGCCAGTGCAGTTTAGGTGCAGGCCACCTAAATTTAAGCTGCTGCCAAAAATCTAAGCTTAAGGCAGGGTTTGTCTGAAGCTCCCATTCTATCCATAACAAAGTCATAAGAATCACATTTATATATTAGAAACCATTACATTTTACTACTATTTCTCTGCTTTGAGATGGTAACTTGTATTTGACTAAATCATAATATCTATGAGAATACCTAAACAAGAAATTAAGACAACATGGGTTGGAGTCCATGACTTTGCAGTTATGATTAGAGCTACATAAGTGAGTAATTTCCTGCAATTGCCTGGATTAAATGGATACCGCAAGGCTCTCTGCACTCTGAAATTTCTACATTAGGATTAAGGAGCCCTTTGGAATGCTCTGCCAATTCCAAAAACTTCAAGGAACAGGAAATTACTGTTTCTTTAAGACTGAAAAATTCAGCTCTCACTCTATCATTGAAAGATATTTTCCAAGATAATATTATGCCCTTACTTATTTTTTCATCCAAGTTTTCAAAGGTGCATCACACTCAAGCTCAGACTTCTCAGAGCCAGAGGACAGGTATTAGTTTGGGAACCTGTCTTGAAGATCCTTTGAAAATATCCTTTGGAAGCTCATGGTTTAATCACCTACCTGGGCAGAACTATAGCAGAAAATGATCCTTCAGGTCCAACTCCAAATGACATGGGTCACCTGAACTAGAAGTTCTAACTGACTGACTCTATGATGCTGCCAGACTGAAATTGTGCTGTTTCTTGCCTTATTTGGCACAAAAACAAGAGAAAAATAGGACTTCTGGAGTTGAGTCTTTTAGATCACTTAATCCCAACAGAGACACTCTTCCTTGCCTGAAGAGAGCAAAGTGCTTGTTTGGACAATTCTTTGTGCCTAATTTCACAAGTTTACTGACAATCTCCTTGCTCTGACATAAATTTCCTTCACAGATCTTCAAATATTTCCCTATTTTCTCCTGATTTTTTTCCTGTGCTTTCTTTTTTCATTTTTTCATAACTCTCCTATTCCTCTGGAAACTCTTCTGCTCTTGCAAATTCATAGCTGTCTAGTTTCATTGATGAATGTCTCCACCAAGCCAATACAAATGTCATCAGAAGCAACAGTGGTATGAAGTGGTATGAAGTAATAATTCTATGTGACAAAAATCAAACCATGTAAGGATTTGTAGAGCACCCACAGACCACTGCATGGAATGAAAAAAATCTCAGACCTTTGACTATGAACTGGCAAGGTATCATACCTGAAAAGCCACAAGAAAAATGATGACTTGTTTTCTTTAATTTCTAAAATAAAAGAGTTGAAGTTTTTTTTTTTTTTTTTAATTCTAGGAAGGGTTTTCTTCAGCTGGACCACTTGCAACATAGTTCGAGTCAGAGTCAAAGAAAAACAAGCAATTTGCACATCTTCATGACATAGTGAGTGGTGACTACTACAGACACTGTTCATTCATACAGTCTTCATTTAACAGACCTCAAAAATGAGCTATGTGTGCCCCCCACCCCTCCTGTAGGTAATATTCCTGCTGCTGCTGGAATTATCACTCCAACCCATTTCATCCACGTTTGATCCAGAGGTCTTCTATGAATTTCCCAGCTTTTGTTACATGGCTTTATTGAACAGCTTCTTAGTCTATCAGTTTGAGGAAAAGTCACCAAATAAACAGGTGAAACAGTCTTTCTGCAAAACTAGAGAAAAATAAAGCATCTTTATTATGTTTTACCAATGCCCTTTGTTAATCACTCTCTCTTTTAAAAATTGGAATCTTATTTTTAATTGAAAAATATATCAGGTGTTAAATGCTTCATGTATACAGCATACAACTGAAATTATTTTTTTAGTGTGTTTTGCCCATATTTCTCTAGAAAAAACTTACTTCAATGATTCATAATTCATATCTTGCAACCAACTCAATTTATGGCCTTTGGTTTCAAAGTTCTTCATGAATAAGCTTCCTGCAGTCACCTAATTAAAATAAAATAAAAGAAAAAGTTATTGAGATCATATCAGAGTCGAGTAATTCCTTGTTCTTGTTGAAGCATAGTAACATCATATAACTATATTTTCATCTTTATGCCTAAAACATACTTCAGGTTCAGCTGAATATTCTTTAAGAAGCATGCAGTCAGTAAGAAGGAAATGATTTAATTATGAAAGCTCATCAGAATATGGATTTTTTTTAAAGTGTAACCTAAAATATCCTGACTGAAATAACAGTGACAAGAAAACATTTGAAAAAAGAACAAATATTTCTTTTAACCCTGAATAAAAAATCTGATACTGTAATTGTAGAATAAAATCATTAGGTCCTAGTACATTATATACAGCTGAATTCTCCTGTATGAATACCAGTAAATTCAATGAGATTGGATGGGAATCACAGGAGAGAGGAAGTAATAAATGAAAGTACGTATTGATCGTCTGGCAGTACAAAATCAGGTGACCATCAAAGGTGGGCTCTGAGGCTGAGTGGGAGAACAGGGAATAAAGTTGTATTAAGTAGTTCAAATTTTTGCTTTCCCCTTGCTTCATGTGCTTTCAGAAGTTATCAATTCATAATGAATATGATTTTATATGAGTAACAGAAATTGGTAAGTAAACTCATTATGTTTTCATTATGTAATCATTGATGTTAAAAGGACATGATAAGGGATCACAGTACAGGTCCATGGAAATCAGGAATTCAGGCAGCCTAGTAGCTCCTTGAAAGACTATAGTAAGTATAATATAGTAATTTCACTCAGCAAAGTATAGACACTCATAAGAAAGCAAACCTGTATGCAGTTCTTTCTCCTCCCACCTCATCTCAAATAAAGTGTCAATTAGTCTTTGACAATCCTGCACCATTCAAACCTACCTGGAAAGTTGTTACATGCCTTCATTCCATTTCTTTTCCTGGAAGTGAATTAGTCCATCTTTCACTAGTGTCTTGATGATAATCCTGACCTTCTTAAGCTTCTTAAATGCAACACAGCAAAAGCAGGAGTTCATTATCATTCCTTTCTGCCCTTCTCAGGGAATCTGCATTGATTCCCTGTTACATTTGGCCATACTATTATCTTCTTTTCCTATCAAACCTTTAAACTTGGAATAATCCGTAGTCTTCTACTGTCCTGATTTCAGCTGGAATAGAATTTATTTTCATTCTAGCAGCTGGTATAACATCTCTGTTTTGATTTAGGATGAGAATAATGTTGATAATGCAATGATGTTAGTTTTTGTTAACTGAGGGCAAAGTTGGCCAGGGGCCAATGATCAGGAACTGTCTGGGCATCAGTTGGTGAGTGGTGAGCAATTACACTGTGCATCACTTGTTTTGTGTATTCTAACATGNTTTCTTTCAGTAAAAAGCCTTAGATTCAAGATCAGACCACTTGATTTGACTGGATTCAGTTTAACTTGACCACTTCCTTTTATCTTCCGCTTGATGTACTACAACTTCTTTTTCTCATTTCTTTAAATACTCACTTTTGAGTTTTCTAGCTTTTCCAGAGTTCTGGGGGTTTTTTGCGTGATCTCAATTCATTGCAAACAATACTCAACCTTCTTGTATTTTCAAAGCCATATACACCTTGTTCCATCTTAGTATCTGAACATGATTTATTTTTTTTGGTTTTCTACTATTTTCCTTCCCAAAAATTTGAAATCTCAAGTTTTCCAAACAGCAATAGATACCTTTACTCACAGCATCAAGTTCTGTCAAAATTAAGCATTGCTGTGAATGAAATAAATACCAAAGGGAGGAAAAATAGAGTCATTACATTTTCTGTCCTCTGTCCGGTTGTGGAGGGGAGTGAGTNATCCGTAGTCTTCTACTGTCCTGATTTCAGCTGGAATAGAATTTATTTTCATTCTAGCAGCTGGTATAACATCTCTGTTTTGATTTAGGATGAGAATAATGTTGATAATGCAATGATGTTAGTTTTTGTTAACTGAGGGCAAAGTTGGCCAGGGGCCAATGATCAGGAACTGTCTGGGCATCAGTTGGTGAGTGGTGAGCAATT